>JASDQU010263921.1:0-12935 GCA_032191745.1 Picea mariana | reverse complement strand
CAGATGGATGTAAAATCAACTTTTATGAATGGGGAACTTGAAGAAGAAGTCTACATTGAACAACCAGAAGGATTTCAATTGTCAGAGAACACATACCATGTGTGTAAATTAAAGAAGGCATTGTATGGTCTAAAATAGGCTCCTAGAGCATTGTACTCTAGACTGGATAAGTATCTGCAACAAGCAGAGTTCAAAAAATGAAGTGCAGACAACAACCTCTACATCAAGGTAAGTCAAGTTAATATTTTATTAATTGAAGTTTATGTTGATTATATTATTTTTGGTAGTGATGATGACGGGTTAAGCCAGAAATTTGCAAAAGACATGCAGAATGAATTTGAAATGTCATCACTTGGAGAACTATCCTTCTTTATGGGACTTTAGATATGTCAAAGAAACCAAAGAATTTTTATTTCTCAAACTAAGTATATCAGATAAATGATAAATAGGTTCGGAATGGAAGATTGCAAACCAATTATCACTCCCATGCAAACTAGTTGTAAGTTGAGAAAAGATGATGATTCGAAATCTACATATCAGAGACAATAGAGGTCAATGATTAGAAACCTACTATATGCGACAGCATCCAGACCAGATGTAATGTAGGTAGTTGAACATGTGGCATGATTTCAAGCAGCACCAAAGGAATCACATGTATTACCGGTAAAGAGGATCTTCAGATATCTGAAAGGAACAAAAGAGTTTGGATTACGGTATCCAAAAGGAAAAGATCTATCACTTATTGCCTACACAGATGCAGATTGGGCAGGTTGTATTGATGACTGATGAAGCACTAGTGGAGCAACGTTCTACTTAGGTGAGTGTTTGGTATCATGGATAAGAAAGAAACAATCATCAATATCTCTATCTATAGCTGAGGCAGAGTATATTGCAGCATCAACATGTTGTACATAGGTTCTTTGGATGAAACAAACTTTGACAGATATACAGGTTGAGTATGATGAGCCCATTCCAATATATTGTGATAACACAAGTGCCATAAGTATCTCAANGTTTCAGAAAAGAACATCAGAGTTGAGTATGTGGGCACAAAAGAACAAGTGGAAGACATATTTACAAAACCACTTCCACGAGAAGCCTTTGAATATCTTCACCAAAGACTTGGAGTTATTTATACTCCAAAATGAATGATTTTTTAATTGTTTTTGAATTCTTATCTTATATGTCTTAGATGTACATGAGGAAGAACCATAAGAGGACAGTTCAGTTAGGGGGATCATTCCCAGATGGAAAGATACATTTGTCATTGATGACAAAGGGGGGGAGATTTATCAGATGCAGAGGACAGAGGCATGGCTCTAGGGGGATCAGATTTATCATATGTAGAGGACAGAGGCATGGTTCCGAGGGGAGAATGAGTGATATGATTTCAATATTTCATCAGAGTGTTTCCATCAATGCTAAAGGGGGAGATTATTGATTAAGGTTGGTTTTCATTGATGTCAACCCTTGAAGAAAGCCCCATAGCACAAAGGTTTGGGTAATGGAACTAATATTTTTTGATGTAAATATGACTCATTATTGTTTTTTAATGGTTGATAAGAAGTAAATATGGATCAACTCCAAAGTGGCCCCCTTATGGTGAGTTCCCTCATGGGAAGACACTTTGTCGAGTAAGAGAACCCATGCTTAATTGTGGAATAATAAGATGAAGGATAGTGAATTTTTTAGGGACACTATCCTAGATGGATATTTCTTGTCATTCCATTTCTGGTGGTATGTGGAATGTCACATAACTCCTCACGGTTAGAGAGTTATGGCCATGAGAATTTGGAGACCCCAGGTTTGGGTAATGGACCCAAGTTTGTTTGATGGGTAATAGTATGAGTTATGATATATTTTCAGATAATACTATTCTATATGGATAGTACATGTCATGACATTTCTGGTGGTATGTGGAACGTCACATAACTCCTCACGGTTTGAGAGTTATGGCCTTACAAAGTTGGAGGACCCTCATATGTCATCTAGAAGCCCCAAAAGGTCAAAGTAGTGAAAGTGGTTTAAGAGATTTTAAAAGGTAAATAATAAAGTGAAGTAATGAGTGTATTATAATTCAAAGTGAATACAAAATAAATTATTTCAATATTGAATTTAATGGAGAAATTAGAAGTGGGTTAACCCTAAAATAAGGAAAGTGGGGCCAAGTGACCTAGAAGATGTTTTTAAGGAAGCCACTTGGACAGTATAAATAAGAGGAAAGGCTCTCTCATTTAATACCCACTTGAGAATATTGAATACCTATAGGTGTATGAGGTAAAAAAAGGATATCTAAGCCAAAATTCTGAGGAAAGTGAAGAAAAGAGCATCGAAATGCAAGGAAGGATAAATTCTTTTGATGGTGCTTTCTAAGGTATGTTATTTACAAGTCATTTCACCATTTTCGCTATAACATTTTTTATATAATGATTCAGATCGTGAAATTTCTATGCCATTGAGAAAACACATCCAAGTATCTGTGGTAAAACATTCATCTTTTGGGTCGTTTTATTTTGGGAGTTACACTCTGTGGAAAAGAGGGTTTGTGCCTAGTCCTGAAACTAGTCACAAACAAGTGTTTTGGGTAAGAACATCATAACTTATTCATAACAGATCCAAATTTAGTGATACCAAATGTGTTGGTTAGGGTACCTTATTTGGTATTCGTTTTAACTGTTTCATATCATGTCAACAAATATTCTATGTGGGGCCTGCTCTACAAGGTCACTCTCTAGAATAAGCCAGAATTCAGCAAGGTATGTCATTTTTGCTATAACTCCTTTTATGACAGGTTCCAAGTAGTAACACTTGGAGGAATTGCATAAAACACAATGAAGAACACTGTGTATCAGTTTCATATCTTTATACATTATAGGTACAAAGTTATGATTACTTCAAGTTAGGGTTGTTGACTAATCCAAAACTAGGCATGCGAGACTAAAGAAAAGTTTGATGAAAATGCTAGTCTCTTGTTGTTAAAGTTAAGGAAGGTTTGTGAGAATGTGATGATATACACCATGTCTATTAAAGAGCTACAAATCATATTTGGATGATGAAATTGATGAGGGCTTTTGGTTGAGGTACATGTTGAGTACATGGTTGAGACAAGTAGTTGATGAGTTGGCACATACATGAGGTTTATAGTTGATGATGTTGATACATATTGATGAGTCATAGCTTATGAGTAGTTGGAACATGATTGGTACATACTTGGTACATGGTTGGATGCACTTGTTTATGGTATAGGTTTATTACAGGTTGTTTGGTACAGGTTGGTGCATGGTTGATGCACTTGTTTATGGTACAGGTTGATTATAGGTTGAGGTACATGTTGATGCATGGTTCATATTTATTGATACAATTTTACAGCGGTATGTCTCACAAGGATAGTGTGACAGTGGTTCCATCATTCTACTTCTACTTTAGGGTGGTAGGACGGGGCAAGGACAGATGGTTGTAGCCACCTTCCGGTTGTAGCTGGAGAACATAGGGGGTTGTAGCCTCCTTCTAGTTGTAGCCAGAGAATTGGGGAGTTGGAGCTTCCCTCAGGTTGTCGCCTGAGAAACTAAGGGGTTGGAGCCTCCTTCCAGTTGCAGCTGGAAAACAAAGGAAGTTGGTTCTTCCAATGAATGTAATTCTTCAAGACATATAAAAAAAAGAATTCTATGGTTTTCTCTCGATTTAGTTTTCCACGTAAAATACCGGTGTACTGTGTATGTGTTTGATTGTTTATTTATTATTGCTCATTATTGGATAATAATTCTACATTGATATAACATTTGAAGAAAAAGGATTATAATTATGCTATTACTGATTCACCCCCCCCTCTCAGTAATCCAACATATTTTTCCCTTTCACTACTACATATTGAAACAATTGTGATGACTACTTGCGACGAAAGTACTCTTTCGTCACAAGATTCAAGAGAAAAAGTTCATTTTTTCAATTTTGATCTAAATACACCCCGTATTCATCGTTGTCTTGACAGAAGAAAACTTCCGTCTGTGTTTTCGTCGCAAGAGCGACGCTCGTTATTGACCATTACACTTTCATCTGTGTTTTCGTCGCAAGAGAGACGCTCACTATAACCGTTCCCATATTCAACAAAGAAACCTAAATATAACAAATAAACATCTCTCCATTTGATAGGTAATCCTAATTGAACAAATAAACATCTCTTCATAAATTAACAATGGTAATCCTAGTCAATAAATTTCAGAGACTTCCTTTCGAGAATATAACTATAGCATGAAGAGATTAACTCTAAATTATTCCCTATTATCATTATATCAGTGGGAAAAGGGGCCAAAACATAGGTGGCTTGAGCATGGATAGAGTCAAAATTTTGGTACTTACCTGACTCGTCTTGATGTCTAGATCTCCTCTCGACATTCGGTCAACCCTTCTCGCCTTGTATTCCTACGATTTCAAATCCACAACATTTCAGTTCAGAAAAAATAATTATGAATGCATTTCCAGTTCAGAATATTAGTGGAGGATAATAATGATAGTAAGAATATATATATATGAAATTGTTGATAGTAAGAATAAAAACATGGCCAAATAAAAAGTCATGAAACCTGAGAGCACAATTCACATTTGGAATATTTTCCTTTTTAATGGGACCAACGCTCGATGCATTTCTTGTGAGCATACTGTGGAGCCAAAAAAACACATGTTTTGTATGAACATGTTTATGATAAAATGAGACAAAATACTCAACACCCATAAACCTGTCATTCATCAAAGATGACAAAATATAAACCACTTTTATCTATCCCCTAAACCCTATACCTTCAAGGTACCATAATAGGCATAGGGAATCTCCATATTTCCTTTATTAATGAAAGGCAGAGATATTTAAAAAATGAGATGAAATTTGGTGAATAAAAATATTTATAAAAAAGTTTTTGCAAATACATAAGTTCATTCTTTTGGTAAATCAACTAAATTTTTATTGATATGCAACTTATATGACAATACATTGATCAAACTTTTTTAACCCATAACGTTTTCAATCTGCCTTCTAGGTGGCACTAACCTTTGTCATTGACCATCTCATACAAAAAGATGTCAATATCAACAAGATAAACGGAATCCCTGTTCAAATTTCAGGGACTTCCTTTCGAGAATATAACTATAGCGTGAAGAGCTTAAGTCTAAATCATTCCCTATTATCATTATATCAGTGGGAACAGGGGCCAAAACATAGGTGTCCTGAGCATGGATAGAGTCAGAATTTTGGTACTTACCTGACTCATCTGCATGTCTGGATCTCCTCTCGGCATTTGGTCAACCCTTCTCGCCTTGTATTCCCGTGATTTCAAATCCACAACATTTCATTTCAGAAAAAATAATTATGAATGCATTTCCAGTTCATAATATTAGTTGAGGATAATAATGATAGTAAGAATATATATATGAAATTGTTGATAGTAAGAATAAAAACATGGAAAAATAAAAAGTCATGAAACCTGACAACACAATTTACATTTGGAATCTCCTCCTTTTTTATGGGACCAACGCTCGATGCATTTCCTATGAGCATATTGTGGAGCCAAAAAAAAACATGTTTTGTATGAACGTGTTTATGATAAAATATGACAAAATACTCGACACCCATAAACCTGTCATTCATCAAAGATGACAAAATATAAACCACTTTTATCTATCCCCTAAACCCTGTACCTTCAATGTGCCAGAACAGGCACAGGGAATCTCCATATTTCCTTTATTAATGAAAGGCAGTGATATTTAAAAAATGAGATGAAATTTGGTGAATAAAAATATTTATAAAAATGTTTTTGCAAATACATAAATTCATTTCACTTTGAGTGGGACTTTGGGGGGTCCAATTCATGGACATTTTTGGTGGAAATGGTGGTCTGTTTTCCTTGCTAGTGGTTGCATTGCCACTTTATCCTAGATATTATTTAGTTAGCTACATTTAATATTAAATTGTTTCATTGAATGTTAGTTTCATTTCACTTAATCACATGAAAAACCTAAATTACAATAGTTGAAAAACCTAAAATATCTTATCTACAGTTTGTTCTCTTTCACTCCCAAAGGAAAATTACATGATTGGTATAGTGTATTACCTATTCAATAAATTCAAGGATAGAAGTAGTTTAAACAAAATTTAGAAAGTCATTTTGAAATTCTCATCATGTAAGTGAATTGTTGCAATAATTGTGCGAAAAACATAAATAAGACAAAGAGTTTGTATGATATTTCGATACAAGGTTACATCAGATGTATTACTCATTGCACAAAAATCATAGGCCCCTACCATATTTGGCTTGTGTTTTGTATCTATGATCTCTTACCTTCACAATTTCTTTGTTCATTATGTAGAAAGGAATTGAAATTGTAGATTTGGCACAAAAATAAGCACACACAATTGAAAATGAGTTTGTATATGTGTCACCTATCTTCGATTTTGTCTCCATATTTTGAAGACTCCATGGTTGACAAAACAAATTTTCCAATATCAAGCATAGATGATGAGGGAGAACATTCATTTGAGAATGTGATCATATTTTAATTGTTTCAATAAGAGATAAATGATAGAGTAGATGTTGGTATGCACAATGTTGTTGAGGAAATTTTTTGTTAAGTTTTGGTAGGAAATGTATGTGCATAATAATAAGAGTAATAACACTTTGAATTTGTATCCTTGCATGCTAGTATAAGTTCTTAGATAATTGAATGATCCATGTCACCTATGGTGATGTAATTTTTTGTCCTACAATACTACACCTATGAATATGTAATTTTTCACCCTAACCATATTGATTTACCTACAAAAGTAGTGTGTCATTTGAATACTACTCACAAAAAAAATGTTCAAGATTAATGAACTCAAGAATTAAACCCAATTTTAAAGATCCTTTAGCATTGGCTAACAACCAGTGAATCTACAAATCATTACATATCCCATGAAATAACCTTCAAGGTCACCCTTAACCCATGAGGGTTTCAACCACACCAAATCCAACGGTGGTATGATAGTTGCAAATCCAAATCTATTTATATCATTTTTGGGGAAAGTATGGAGGGTGGTAAGAACTTCACAAAGTAAATTGGAATTTTTGTTGCATGTTTAGGTTCTATATGGAAATTCTGATAATACACATCCGACCTCGAGGTTTCATGCACCAAATCGTAATTGAGGCAACTATTGCACCCCTCTTAGTACTCCTTTTTCTCAAGTGCCTTTCTTATCCCCCCATCTAGGATTAGTTAGAACACTCATGATGGCCATGTTGAGTTTATGTAATGTTACCTTAGGGATTCATGTATGGTACTTGTATATTCCCATCTCTCATGCACCCTACATTCCAACTCTTCATTTGGTATTGATCCTTGTCCAACCGATGGGTACTACCCCTATATCTTCCACATAGTTCTAGTTGCCCCTGACCAAAGTTGGAAAGGAGTTAAAAAATGGGGTAAAGATAAGAAGACTAGGGGCACTAATAACTCTTGACAAGATATGGCCACCCAGACCACTACACCTAGAATCATACCCGCGTGTGCTTTATGTGACACGATGGAGATTCATACACTTAATGGTTTATTTAGTTGATTGTGCTAGTTTCTTAGACATGTATTAGCAATATTAGTCCTCAAGATGTGGTTTCCCTTCATGTGTCTCCCCACATGTTCCATCCTCATTTGTTTGATTCCATATATATAGCTGCAATTTTATGTATGCTGGTCCCCATCCTCCTCCTTGATTGGTTTCCTTGGACTAGTATGATGAGAGAGTCCTTATTTCTATCATACTTGGTAGTAGATCACATGCTCAACTCCAACTCATTATCACACTATTGAGATTCAAATATACTCTAGTGATCCAACCTCAAATGTGATTCCTTAGATTTGATTGTCTTGATTCAACTATTTTTAGAGCCATTGGTATGAGCCTCCATTCTACTGGCTCATTTGAAATCTTTGGAGCCCCTTTCCTATTTAGTGGGGCTTCTCAGGTTGTTTCATTTTCATCAAGGATTCTCGTGTTTATTCCTTCCCCTCCCCCTTGGGGTAGGGAATCAATTCCTATGTATCCATATTATTTGCAGTCATGATGCTTCTATGTTGGACCTGACCCCATTGTTCTAGGAATTTTTATGTAGGATTGTTCATATCACTATATTATACTTTGGCATGTATTTTCCATCCACATGTTGTACTATATTGAGACCCCATTTTGTCTCATTCACTTGGCTCCCTTATTCCATGCATACCATTGTATCATTTTTATGATATTTCTTAATGAGTATGGATATGCCTACCTTGTCCCTATTGGGATCTTGTACACCTATCACCTTTTGACTTTTTTGTTGATAGGTGGTACTCTATGGTTCATCCACAGGTCGTCCTCCTTCCTTGGACACTTCTCTCCCTCCTTGGTCCTCTCTTAACATTGCAAAGAAAATTATGATGCATTTCAAAGTGGTTGATCTCTAAAATAATATTGATCTCTAAATTTCAAAGAAGTGCTTCAACAAAAGGAACTAGTCATAAAAATCCAAGGCTAAATTCTCAAGATAATTCTCCAGCATAAGCATGCTAGAATGGTTGGTTCCCTTTCTCCAACATTTGAACCCAATTTATACTATCACAAGTTGGTTAAGTTTGCTGTCAATAATAATTAGGGTTTTACAGTTGCACGGATCTCGTAAACCCCGCTTAGGAGTGCATAATTAATGTTGATTTTTTACTTTTTACAATTTTTGGAAGACACCCTGCCTTTCTTAAAGGAAGCATATGGGTACCAGTGCATTTCTCAAAGGAAGAATGTGGGTATGAGGTAAAAAAAAAATTTAACATATGTTTCATGTGGATCAAAGATATTCAATGGCTAATATATTGGGCAACAAGGAATCCATGGTCACTGGCAACCAAATAATGTTATAACATGAGGTGCTTTCAACTTCCAAACAAATGTCCTTTAAGGAGTTGGTTAAAAAAAGTCTTCAACTACAAAAAAATGCTTCAATCCCTCCTTTTCCTATACATATATCATGGAAAAAGATAAAGTTGTGCCATCAATGGAGATCACATAGTCGGAGATCACTCATCTCCAAAAAACTTGTCATTTGCATATTTAATGGTTTAATGGTTATTGGCCTCCTTCATCGACATTGTACCAATGGATCGACTCAATATGGAAAAAGAATTATGATATTCCTCTCTGCTCCAAAGGTGGTTTTTTAATTTATATTTTCGATCATGCTTCTTATAAGCAAGTTTTAGAGGAGAGTCCCTAGTTTTGGGGAAGAGTGGGGCTTTTTATATCTCCTTGATTTCCAAATTTTGATCCTAAATCTATGTCAATTACTAGAATGACACTTTGGGTACACCTCCCAAATTTTCCATTTCATTCTTAATGGTATATTATATCATTTTTTTAGGATATTGTGAATACTTTGGGTAGTTGCATAAAAGAAATTTTGGAGATTTATAAAGAGATTGTTTACATACACCTACATCTATGTTGAAATAGACCTGAGTAAGAGTCTTCCACATAAAATGACCCTCAAATGAAAGTTTTAGCTAGATTCAGATATTGAATTATGAGAACACAACATTCTAGTGTTGAATTGATCAACTTACAGGACATCTACACGATATTGATCCCCATGCACGAGCTCACCCTTCAAGGGAAAAAGGGACCAAATCCAAATAAAAAAATTGGAATTTTCCTAAGCAACCAATGTCAGATGATGAAGTTTCTCTTGCTAAGGAAAATAAATAACCATTGACTTAAACAAAATTTGATATAGTCTTCCTAGAAGAGTTGATTGCGGAACCTTGTCCTCCCTCGAAGGATGGAGTATAGGCCATTGATATTGGGTTTTCCTTCTCAAATATGACAATTGTACATGATGCCCCTCTAGGGGGAATGAAGTGACTTCATGAAACTAACATATCTGATTTTGATAAGGATATGACATCAAAGTGGTCATCGTGATGTCATACCATGATGTTATAGATGCTTAAAAGAAAGGCTATGGTAAACATTCCTTGTATCCTTCATTCTTTACTACTAACACTTACTCTTAGGTTTTTTTCTTCATATATCTATATCAATTAGACTTTCTAAAAATTTATATATGTTTCGTGTCCTTGAATCTATGATGATTTACTCATGCAACATCATGCACAAAGCGACATTTGGGATACCTTACTAGGATGTTAAGCCAAATGGGATTCTTCATCCACCCATTTCATTACAATTTCCTACATATATTGTTGCAAGATCACGTTAAATGACAAAGAAGCTACCCCAATAAGGGAGTAGGTTCTAAGTCCTTCAATACCCATGAGTGGTATCATAGTTGCTTAGTTTAGTAGGAAATTTCCACCCCAATAAATATGCTAGTTCTCTCAGCTCTAAGAAATTGGAGAGTAATAAAAATAATTGTGAGAATATCTATCATGTGTTGGTTGAGTTTGGGGATAATTTGAAGGACAGATAAGAATTTCATGCCCACCAATGAGCTAAATTTAAGGAGAAGGATTGACTCTCACTATTGAAGGAATTATGTTTTGCAACAACTAGTTTTTACAATGTCCTTAATTTCAAACCCCTTGTTTTCATGGAGGAGTAGGTTCAACTTCTTGCAAAATCCAAGCTATCCCAAAAACTAGGAGGGGACTTATTCTCAATCGACAAAGAGAATCCTTTAGTATAAAGATATGTTATCTCTCTATCTAGTATAATTTCTTTTAAGTTAGGCAAATGTTGTGTTAATATGTGTTCATATGTCAATGGGATCTTGTTTTGATATTTCTCTTACTAAATTTCAAATCCTTAATAAACATGTTTTGACCCTCATCGTTGTCTCACCTATATAGTCTCATATTTTAACAAGCTAGGTGACAATAACAACAAGGCAGAGAGATTGCTACATGAACCTATATGTGAAGGATTTCTACATAGCAGTTGTGTTGGGTTGAGATAGTCCAAGTGTTGGTTGGAGGATTTTTCCATTTCATTATTTGGATATGCTCCTTGGTTATGAGAGAATGACAAATAATTTCTTAGATCTAAGTCTTTCCAAGGGTACAATTTTGATTGTTGTGATTGTACACATCATTATTCATTCTTTTGAGAAATCTAGTGTGTATCAATCTACTGATGCTAGTTTGAGCTATTTTTTGGCCAATACCTACTATTGTATAATTTTGGAGATATTTTGGCATTCCTTGGTGTTTATGTGGTGTTGGGATGGACTTTGGTGCAAAATCTTCATTGTTGTATGACTTTAATGTCTACATATGGTACCCATGCATAAGATTTGAGGCCATACCTTTTATCTCTATAGTATATACAGTGAAGTGTCCTAGATATAAGGTTGGAAGAGTAGTTGGGCTCAAAATGTGGTGAACCCTTTTAAGAAAATTTGTTAACTCATGTAAAGGATGCTAACAACTCCCCAAAGTTCAAAAAGGAGCATTTACCTTACCAAAAAATACAAATTAAAAAGAACATGGCAACTAGTTGGTATCTTTCGTAGTGTAGAAAGTTATTGTGTGCATATATTTTCTTGTCATTATTGTCATTATGATAATATTTGACAATGTCAACTTCGATATGATTTATTTTCTTGAACTTCCATATCTAGAGCATTAAATGCACACCTTGGGAAAGGTGACTATGCATTCATATATGACACGTCATTTCTTATGCTCAATCTTCCTACTACGTGGCTAAAACTACCAATGTCTTCTTCAAATTTTAAATCTTGCCTAAAACTTGATAATCAATTTGGTTTGAGTGAGATTTTTTAGGTGCACACTAAGGGTTCTCAATAAATGTCGAATGAAGAGTGAAGAGTGGAAACTAAATTCTTTGATTGTGGAATAAATCCCTTAGATCTTGATTGAAGATATTTTGGATACTCTTTGGAGGAAACTCTTGGCATATTTCTTTTAATGCTATGGATGGCTATCTAGAGTGCTCTCTTGAAGAGTTTTTCTTATGATTCTTTGCAATTGATGAATGTTCATGTATCAATGGTCATGTGAGTCGATTTCATGAGTAAGTGGTCTCCTTAAATCCTCATGGTATTTTATTTGGAATGGTTGTAAGTGTGGTGTTACTTCTCTCCTAAGTTTACAATAAAACTCAGAAATTTTGCAAGCCAAAAATAACATATGTAGACCAGTGCCAGAGGATATGGAAAGCATGGGGAGTTTTATAGCTAGAAAACCTTGAAGAAGAATGTGTTCAATGAAGTTCAAAAATAGAAAAATATCAATCACCAAGCTGGTAAAAATTACATTGAAATTTGTAGGGGCAGATACACCAAGACAATATTGGCTATTGAAGAACTTTAGGCTTGTAGTAGTTTCTTAGCAAAAGTGATGTGTACAAACTTAAACTTTTCTTATTTGAGTTAATGGTACAATGTTAATGGCCATTTCTATCATGGAAGTCTCTATTTCTTTTTAGGTATTGTGGCAAGAAAATCTATGAACCTAGTCAAGTTATGGATTGTTGTATGGAAAACTCAGGAAGCCAATGACCCTATTTGTGGTGCTTATCCTTTGGGGAAGTGGGTAGATGTGATATCTTTGATCAATGAAAATATAGGCCAACATGTGGATACAAGGAGAAATGTTTCCTTAGAAAATTATGACCATTGTTATTAAGGAAGAATTTTAGAAACATAGGTTTGCAATCATGATTTAAGGAAGCTTTTAGGAAACATAAATGGTATTACAACAAAAATAAATTGGTTTCCTGTAATGATCCCAAGCCAAATTCTTTCTTGGAATCACTAACTACTACTAATTTATTGAGTTTTTAAGTGCATACAAGATTCATCAACACATGGAGATCACAATATATTCAAGATGTAGAAGCACAAGCAAAGATCTGACCTTTTTATTATGAGCAATGTAAGATCAATACAATA
>JASDQU010263920.1:0-15453 GCA_032191745.1 Picea mariana | reverse complement strand
TATTGAAAGGTCTTATTAATATTGACCTTTATTACATCCGAATACATTGATCTACCTATGTGCGGGTTAGGACCTTAACATTGTTGCAATAAGAAAATAATTAAAAATAATTTAGTTGCAACTAGAAGTGGAGAATTTACTATTTGTATCAAAGTGAGTTAGAAGTGGACAAGTGGTTAGAAGTGGTTTAGCCCTAAAATAAGGAAAGTGGGTTAAGTTGGTTAGAAGGTAACCCCTTTGAGGAAGCTACATGGAAGTATAAATAAGAAAGAAAGTCTCTCTCATTAGCATCTATTGAATATCTATTTTGTGAAAGGTTATTTGGGAAGGTATTATCAATAGAGAAAAAGTGCAGCAGAAAAAGTGTGGCAAAAAAATCGCGACAGAAAAAGTGCAACAGAAAAATCGCGGCAAAATAACCGCGACAAAAAAATCGCGGTAGAAAAAGGGTGGTAGAAAAATCGCGGCAACATATTCATGATAGAAAAACCGCAACAACAGAACACTTCAAAAATAAAAAGGTATGGTTTTCATATGTGTAGTGTTGAATCTATGAATCTGGTTGAGGGTTTTCCTTGTAAATCTATTGGATGCCCTCTTGGAAGTTTAGGGCTTGTTGTAGAGTCGATCTGAGGCAGATCTACTGAAGTTTAGTATTGGTTCATGTTTGAGGGATTTTGGTTGAGGTATGTTGCTGAAGTTATTGGTACAGATAGAGGTTGTATAATAGTGAGATTCTATCACATGGTTTGAGGTACATACCTGTGGTATAGTGTTTGAGTTATATGTGATCAAATCAGATTGGTCGATGAGTATACAGTGACATGTTTCTCAGTGACAGATTTGACAGAACAGGTTGTGACAGTGACATATTCAATTTCTACATTTGACACTTATATTTCAGGGTGGTTAGACGGGGCAAGGATAGGTGGTTGTAGCCATATTTTGTTTTTAGCCGGAGGACATAGGGGGTTGTAGCCTCCTTCTAGTTGTAGCCAGAGAATTGGGGAGTTGGAGCTTCCCTCAGGCTGTAGCCTGAAAATAGGGGGTCGAAGCCTCCTTCCAGCTGCAGCTTGAAAACAAAGGAAGTTGGTGCTTCCAATGAATGTAATTCGTAGAGACAAATAAGAAAAATCATTTGGTGGTTTTATCCCGCATTGGGTTTCCACATAAAAAATATTGGTGTATTGTGTATGTGTATGTGTATGATTGTTCATTTTTTCATGGTTTATTTACTCTACACTTATTGGATGATAATGTTATATTGATCATAAAGATAAATAACACTTGCATACTATGGTTAAAATGATTAAAAATCTCAATTACGGATTCACCCCCCCTCTTAGTAATCCAACAATTGGTATCAGAGCAGGTTTCTTCAGAAATTAGTTTAACCACTGAGAGGTAGATCATGGGGAGAAACAATATGTATAAAAATAGAATACCACAGTTTGATGGACAAAACTATGCATTTTGGAGCATGCTAGAGGGAAAATCCCCCTTATAACTATACCAGGGTTATAAGTATAGATTGAGAAATGAATCTCTAAAATTCAATCTGATTTCTACACTACCCCAAACATTCCAAAATAGATTAACAAAAAGAAATAAAAGAGTAAGTCAGAAATTGTACCTTTAATCCAACGTTTGGTGCTGACCTCCTCAAGCTTTGTAGCTCCCAAGGCTGCAAGTCTCCTCCTAGAGCTGACTTGCATCCACAACTAGGCAAACAAGGATACAAACATTATATTTCTACTCATCAATTAGGGTTAGATATAAATTGTTATGTATAAATCAAAGAAAAGACATAAAAACCATCATTTGGGACAGGGAAAAGAGATTCTTTTATTCAATACTCAAAGATTGGAAATTACAACATTTGCAGGCCGACGCTCCGTGAACCTGGTCCAGGCTCATCTTAACAATGCTCCAAGTGCACCTTCCAAATTCCTTCTCTCATAATCTACTGGTCACCTCAAGGGAAGGGAATGGATTGTATGGGAGAAAAGGGGCTAGAGGGGGCATGCTGAGGCAATAACTCACAAAAGGCTGCAAATACTTGGGCAAGGAAGGAAAGGGAATTTGGGCATAGTTTCACCGTTCTAATGCTTGATTGTAGAATGAGACCCCAAGACTTCATTTTATATGAAAAAAAAATAGTTATTTGGTTGGGAGACATGCTATAGCAAGTGAATTGGTTGGGAAACCTCCAATAGCCCGTAAATTCCACTGAATTCCTTGCAACTTTTGGAGGTATTCATGGGTTGTTTAGTGTGAAAATAGCGTATGTATGCGAACTATATAACATGCAACAAGTGTATGTATGTAGGAAGTAATGCAGTAGGGCGTGTACATGCTCAAAAAAATCATTTTTTAAATAGAGTTCCTCAGCAGTGATTTGGAAAATTATGCAAGTAGGAAAGAAAATTCCATGTATGCATGAGTGGGGAGTTTTAGGGATATAACAGATGCCCCCTAATGTATGAGGTCAGAAGAGAAACTAATGGCCGAAATACATTACAATATCTTCACCAATGAGAATGCATGAAATCGAGTGAGACCGAGACCAGAGTTCGGGAGGTGCCATTTGCAAAACAACAATTGTCTTTCTAAGGCGGGCATACCCATGCTCGGGATGAACTAAATCATGGTTTCCAATCAAATACACTGCAGATCCATGTCATATAAATATATAAAGTGTATCTGTGAGCAATACAAAACATATCTACATCTCAAAATCAATCGAAGATATATAAGTACAATATGTATCTTCAAGAAGCTAGTGATGCATGCAGTTGGAGATGAAGACTTTGTAGCTCGAGCAACAAATTCAAGATCTTCAAAAATCAGGTAGGAGTAAAATGGGAGTGTAGGACTCACTACTCGGAGGTCTTCGATAAGCCGTCGGGAAAATACTGGAGGATATCGATGATCAGGCAGAGAACTTCGTCGATTTTGAATTTGGACTTGACTGGACTCTCGAGATGGTTGACTCATGAAAGAAAGAGACAAACTACAGAAAGGATGACTCAGGTTGGGTAAAAATTCCCTTGGACAAAATCATGAAAGATGATCAAACTTGGGCAACATAAGATTGACATAATTTTTTGATGAAGGAGGTACCACAAACTCTCCATATGTTTGGAAGAGTAACCAAATGGAGGATGACATAAATCTATGTATCGAGAACAACTTCCTAAGTTCATACTATATCCCAATGCTTGATGAAAAAACAGACGGATGTGCTTTGTCCAAGGGGGACTATCTTTGCTACCGAAAAAAGAATGTATATTTCTTGTCCCCTCTTTTTGGTATATTTGATTTTTTTTGTCTTTTTCAATTTTTAAACGAGCTTGAAAAAGAATAAAAGAATGCTACATTACAAAGGAGGAATGAGTGTTGCGAGAAAGAAAATTGGTTCCAAGCGTATGGAACATACTAATGGTCAGGGCAAGGAGACATTTGTAGGATAAGGACACTCGGGGAAAATACCTCCATGGGATAAGGTGTCAGATCGCAGAGAAAAAAAGTGTTGCAAGGATTTTGTATAAGGAATGCTTCAAAGGTTCAATTGAGGGCAACATGGAGTCGACGTTAGGCCAAAGATGCGAAGATGAGACTCGTAATGCGATTAAGCATGACACAGATAGACCCCTTCTATGGAAATTTTAACGAGCCCAAATAAGGTAAGCTTGGTGGTTTTTTCACGTTTAGAGAGTTTGAAAAAATGAAAAAAGAAGACTCTAGGGAGTACATTTTTCGCAATTAGTATAATTGGCTCGAAAAGGGTTAAACTTGCACCGAAAATATGTCTTTTCAAAACCATTTTAACGAGTGTGACAAAGACAAGATCACTCAACAATCTTTTCAATTTTAAGGGGTCTGAAAAGATCTTAACTATGGACTCATGGCCCTTTTCTGAATTTAGTCTCCTTAGCTCGAAAAAGTATAAAAGTAACCGAGGAGAACTCTTCCGGCAAGATGAATCTCACGAGGCGTACCTTTTTCCACTATAATCTACTGGCTGGAAAAAGGGTTAAACTCATGCCAAGTAGATGTTCTTCTCGACCAATTTAACGAGTGTGAAGGAACAAGATCACTCGAAAATATTTTCATATTTAGGGAGTCTGAAAAGAGATTAACTATGGACTCCGGGGGGGGGTCCTTTTTCGTAAGTAATCTCCAAGGCCCGAAAAAGGTGATAAACCAAAACCAAGGAGAATGTTCTTTTTTTTAAAATTTAGTCCCTCGGGCCCGAAAAAGGGTTAAACTTAAGCCTGTGAATACTCTTCTAGCGAACCAAAGTTCCTAGAGCATACCTTTATTCGTAAAATTAGCCATCCAGACCGAAAAAGGGGTAAAATACCTCCAGATAAATGTGCCTTCAAATTTGATTTTGGCAAGCATGAAGGGAAACAAGATCACTCGACAATATTTTCAATTTTAGAGAGTCTGAAAAAGGGATTAAATAAGACTCCAGGGGGCTACTTTTCTCAAGTAATCTAGACGAGATCGAAAAGAATAAATATAGTCTCGTTATATGTTTCTTTCGAATTTTAAAGCGAGCTTGAAAGACAACAAATAGGGCTCATTAGGGAGTCCTAAGGGTAAGGCCAAGAATGATGATTAACAAAAAAGAATGAGGCTTCGAAATGTAATCATGACGGAACTAATCGAGGACTCCCAAGCCTATAGTCAAAACTAACAGCGTGGATGCCAAAATGTAGAAAAGGATCTACCTAGGGAATCCATGTAGAGGTAGGCTCTACCACCTAATTACAACACTTATAAAGTAACAAAAAAGGTTATGTGTCGTATTTCGGTGTGGTCGATCCTATGGAAAAGTGTAAAATACAACGAGATGCAGAAAGTGGGAATGAAACCCTAACTTATATGCAAAATTTGGAAAAAACTACTTTTACCAAAGGATGACGAAAATGTAACCAATCCCAAAAATAATCATCAAACCGAAAGGAGAAAAGTACCAGAACAAATAAAAGATAACTCAGAAGTGAGTTTGAGTAAGCCACCAAGCCAGGAAAAGTGACAAAGGGGACCAAAAAGGGGTAAAAAGGGCCAAAACAGTCTATAAATAGAAGTGGAAAACTCATTTTCACCATTGCAAATTGGAAATTAACAAAAAGGTCAAAAAACCCCTTCGTCAAAAGAGTGGATTATGGGAGCTACGATGGATGAAACACCCTCTTACTTGGACCAAGTACAACAAACTTCCTCTTGCATTTCAATTCTTCCCTTTTAAGTTAGTTTTAATTTTTGGAGGGGTGCGTCCTTTTTAAAGGGTCGTGTTTGCATGTAGGCGGGTTGTCCAATTCCAGCCTATGTATGTACTCGGGCATAATAATAAACAACCTGCGTACATACACGACTATGTAGTAAATAGCCTGCGCACACCTCCCTTTGTATTAAAAAAATAAAAATGCAAGTATTAACTCGTCTCCATTTTTTTATGTGAAAGGATGTATGTTCATCAGAGGGAGAGAGAGCATGAGGAGATAGATATCTTGGTCAAGGAGGACCCTGTGGCTATCGCCTCACTGAAACAGTGTGGTCTGTGGAAATTATTCTAGTGTTCATTTATGAGGGCACAATCGAGGATGCTTAACGCTCTTGTGGAGTATTGGCACCCTGACGCATAAGATTTTATGTTGGAGGATCAATCACTGACCCCGACTACGGAGGAAATCTACTTTCTAACTGGCCTCTCGAGAAGAGGGGAACCATTCAACTTGAGGACCTTTCCTCTGGGGTCGTTCAATATTGAGGTCTATATCAACATGTATTGTGAGACTGGTACTCAGAAAGTGGGTTCTCAAGTGCTGATTCACAAGATTACCAGCCTCTCTCTACAAGTGATCCTACTTTTGATTGAGAGGATTAATGGATCCGTGACACTCCATCGGGCCTCACGCACACATATGCACTGTGCAATTCAGTGTTTAGAGGCAACAATATTTGACTAGAGTACCACCATGCTTGTATGCATGAAGAGACAACTCATAGAGTGTCGTAGGCGTACCAACAAGAAATTCAGGTTTGGTACCATATTATGCTCCTTGTTCTTCGAGAGGGTGCCTGGTCTCAGTCCTAGAGAGACAGTACGAGGGCATGTAGCCTCCTTCCCAACAATGAGCAGGTGGGCATATTTACTGCCTAGACAGGGTGGAGGGAGGACTATAGAGGCCTTCGACGACAATTTTTTTGACTGGTGGGCACATCATATCTCAGTTATAGAGGATTATACTTATGCAGGGGTCGGTTTCCTCAGAGATCCGGACATGCATGGGCCTCCCGACGAAGAGAGTGGCGAGATAGGTAACATATATTTTTGAAGTTTATTAAATTTTTAATTTTCATATATATCCTTTTTATGTGTGTGTAGAGTACTAACTCGTGAATCTGTTATGTACAGATGTGGGACCTATTCGACCGGAAGACTTCGTCAGGACTCAACATCATCCTCGACTAGAGGCAAGACCAGTAGCAGCAGGAGGATTAGTAGCTGCAGGAGGATCCCCAGCCGAAAATGTTGATAGAGTCTTATGACGAGTGGAGTGAAATCTCACTGCTCTCACTCATGTCATTCCTATCGAGGATCTCCCCCTGGCTATGTAGAAACATGTGGTAGGGGTGCCTCGGACTTGCATCCAGTTGTTCTGATGTCTTGTGAACGTCGTTGTTCACTATAGTCGGGCCAATAGGCCTAGACATTATATGGCATTGGGCCATTTACGTGTCGAGGAAACTTTTTGTACTATATTTTTTGAGGGAGTAAGCCCAACGATGTAGACCAATGACTTTTGAGGATTTCATGCCCACTTTTGTACTCATAATGCTATTTTTTGGACACACACACACACACACACACACACACACACACATATATATACATCTTTCTTGCTTTATGGATAACATTTTTTACAAATGTATTTACATGTGTATGTGTGTGCTTTTGTTTTTATATATGAGCAACATGCCAATCTTAAACTTGATTAGCTAGAGTATATGTTAAATGATTAAATCTCCTAGAAACATGGATATACATAATGTAATCAAAAAATCATTCTAAGAGACATACCCTAAGGAATCATTGGTGAAGAGTGGGATCATAAATGCGGTAAACCCCATTTAAATGGGACACAACCAACTGAGAATCTAAGTAAACATGGAGGTGAGAAATTCCATGTGACAAAGCATCACATAGCAATTCTATCACTGCGTTGTACTCAGAAACATTATTGGTTGTGTCTCCTAGACAAATACCTCTAGAAGATAACAACTGGCCTTCAGGTGTGAATATCACCCAAGCTGCGGAAGAAAGCCTTCAAGTGTGGCGTTTAGCGCCATTCGTGAACCCAAAGTAAACCTTCGATTCACTTGACATCTGCCACACTAAAAAAGAAGACATAAATAACTACACGTCCACAAGACAAAAAAGAAAAAAAATGTATAAGAGACTATACATATATACAAGAAGCCACCCAGGTGACCAACCTAAGAGTAGTACTTCTTAAGGTAGATCCCATTTCTAGGCTTCGCTAAAGGATTTCCCTCAAAATCAACCAGACGGTAAGCACCCTTATCTAAGACCTCTTTCACAATGAAAGGTTTGAACCACATGTGTTTGAACTTGCTTTCCCCCATGGGATCTTTGTCTTGATCGTAGACCAAGAAAAGATCACCTTCAGAGAAAATCAGAGGGTGAACGGACCGATCATACTGAAACTTGACTCGTTACTTATGAGCCTTATTGGATAAGGCTTCATCATGACGTTGCTCATCGATCTGCGTGAGATATAGAAGGCGTTCCCCAAGAGGTGAAGTGTCCAGAAGTAACTCCACTACCAACTTTAAAGAAGGTATCTGACATTCAATAGCTAAGACTGCTTCCAGCCTATATACGAGTTGAAAAGGTGAAAAATTGGTGCCAGTATTCACAGACATTCGATAGGCCCACAACGCCGAATACAACATCAAATGCCAATTTGACTTGGCAAAATTGATCGTTCATTGAAGAATAGTATTAAGAGACTTATTCACAACTTCAATTGACCATTCTCTTGTGGGTAGTAGGGTGATGAATTTTCCTATTTGAACTCGAGCTTTGACATTAATTCGGTCATCATTTTATTCTGGAAGTGACTTCCATGGTTAGTGACAATCTCTTTCAGGATACCGAACCTTGCTACTATTTGATTAAAAATGAAAAGGGTTTTGGTTTCGCCATCATTGTTAAATGTTGGCATAGCTTTGACCCACTTCGTGAAGTATTCTACTGCTATGATGATGTAAAGATGTCCCCTGTCTGAAATCGGGGGACATGTAGTAAAGTCAATCCCCCACTTGGTAAAAGGACCAACAAAAATGACTAGAAACATAAGAGAAGGGTGTGCCTGCATATTTCGACAGAAAATCTGGCATGGGTGGCACTTCTTGACTGCCTCAACACAATCCTTGATTAACGAGGGCTAGGAGTAACCTGCACGTAGACTCTTTTGGGTTGTTTCCAACCCAGAAAAATAATCACGACATGCTCCATTGTGACAATTGTTCAAAATGAGCTATGCTTCTTCATGTGTGAGAGATCGTCGAAGAATGCAATCTACGCCTCGACGATGCAAAGTATCATCGAGTATAATATAGTTTTGTGCTTGGTGTCAAATTTGTCGACGCTCGTCGTGAGAAGCAGAAGCGGGAACTTCAAATTCTGAAGATACACAAGTATATCTCCATACCAAGGGTTTGAATATGAAATTAGAAAACATCTTCATTGATAGGTGACTCTTCGGCCATAATATAACTAGACTCAACTGACAGTTCCGAAATTAGTTCAACAAAGACCAATGAATTTTTATATTTTGCAGAAACAAAATCCAAGTCAAACTCATGTAGGATAACTATCCATCTACTGATCTTTCTGTCAATGACCCGTCGTGTTAACACATATTGGAAAGGGTTGACGATGACAATCACGGTGGTCTTGCCCCAGCTAAGATAATAGATAATAGAGTAGTTGAGTTATGATCCAAAGAGGCCTCAGCTAAGATAATAGATAACGTTCTCTTCGAGCATGTCATCCTCCTGGACCAAGACCATGCTGATGGTCAACTCCGCAACATCTAAATACAACAATAAATCTATGTTATAATTAGGAGGTCGGAGTAGAGGGGCGGATGTTAGGGCATGTTCCAACGCTTCAAAAGAGTGTTGAGCAGCTTCATCCCAACATAATGGGACCCCTTTTTTCAAATGATGCATGAACCCTTTAGTGATCTCAGCATAATTAGCGACAAAACGCTGAAGAAAAATTTATTTCCCCTGTAAGCTCTGAAGATGAGGTATTGTGCACAGGACAGGCAATTGAACTATCACCTCAACATTGAGAGGATCGACCATGATCCTTTTTTTCGACATGACGAAACCTAAATGACGACCCGACGTCATGCAGAAACTGCACTTGTTAGGATTCAAGTGGATCTGATAACAGCGACATCGCTCAAAGATTATTCATAGATGGGCAGGATGATCAGATCTCTTGCGAGAAAATGATGCTAGATCATCAAGGTACACCTCGACTATGTGTTTGAGGTCATGAAAATTGACCGACATGGCCCACTGAAAGGTAGCTCCAACATATTTCAGGCCAAAAGGAATCTTTCAATACGCGAAGGTACCCCAAGGACAAATAAAAGTTGTTTTATGTTGGTCCTCAGGTTTGATTTGAATCTGATCATATCTAGAAAAACCGTCCATGAAAGAAAAAACTTCGCAACCCGCACATTCATAGAAAATATGATCGATAAATGGGGTTGGAATTTTTTTTTTCGGGAAAGCCTTGTTCAAATCACGGAAATCCATGCAAACGTGAATCGTGCCTTGTTTTGTGTTCATAGGAACCAAGTTTGACACCCATTCCGTCAATTTCACAGGGTAGATAAAACCAACTTTGAGAAATTTCTCCACTTCTTCCTTGATTGTTGTTGCTTTTCGAGGATTGACTGGACGAAGCTTATGTCGAACCGGTTTGGCATCAGAATAAGTTGTGATTTTGTGTTCGACAATTCATGGGTCGATTTCTGGAATCTCCCTGTAAGAACAGGAAAAAATGTCCCAGAACTCCTTGAATAACTCGGTGTAAGTTTGAATCTCTTCGGGGGAGAAATCCGCTCCGATGAAAACATTCTCCATAAAGCCAGGGATTTTGGAGATATCGATTGGAATCTTTGTAGAAATTCTTGTAATTTTACCCTTGATGTAAACTCCTTGCATAGCCATAGGATTGATAGGACAATGGCTATCTCCATTCACAGTCAAAACAAACTCTCTTGCCTCTATTCTCCTAAGCTCGCGAAGGAAATAACATCTATGATGCATATCATCCCAAGGTCTATCAGGACCAGTCATTTCCTCAAGAATCACCTCGTCATAGGGCAAGACCAATTCTAAAGGATCTTGAGTGGCAAGAGAATATTGACCCCAAATAGGCTCAAGAACTGGATCTAACTCCCATGAGGGAGGCATATCGGGGTTGGTCGAGGCTTGCTGGACAATGCTGTATGCAACCTAAGTCGCAGATAATGGCATGGCCATGCCAAGGTGCCCTATCCCTTCCATCGAGGCTGATGGGGAAGGTAAAGTCCACGGGTCATGAAAGTAGCTTGTTTTAAAAGATGACACTTGAAATATTGTATCCCTCGGCTGATCGAGAATAGTTGATATAAACTTTACATCGTTTGAAGGTGGCGGGTAATCAAAAGTTCTTATCAACGATGGAAACAAACTGACAAATACATTGATAGTGTGAGGCTGTTGGTTATCAATCATCGATACCGTGGAAGCCCTCAATGATGGGTTAGGACAAGATAAGGACAATTGTTTGATGGTCACAATTTGACCCTCATACAGAAAGCACAAGACCCAAAAAAATGTGGCAACCACCGCATGCATTTCATAATTCTAACTATGTCCTAACAAAATATTGTAGTCGAGAGGTGCATCAACTACTTCAACTTCGAAACACATAGTTTTACCCCCTAACTACACCGTGTGGTCTAAATGACCGACCGTTAAAAGTCGTAAGCATCGTAGGTGATGGAGACAACTCAGGCTGGCCAATGGCCTTCCAACCTGCCAATGACATCATGCAATTCGAGGCATCCTCATCAACCACCATATGGAAAACGTTCTGTGTCAATGATTTTTTGGTGTATGCCACTACTATCTGAAAGGCGACATGGTGAGGAAGACAAGGTTTTAGGTCGGTTGGATTGAAAACAATTGCTCCTGGGTTACTACACTCTACCGCTCCCAAGGTGGACGACAAAGATTTTCTATCTGAGGGGAAATCTGGAGGACTTCTACAACATACATCGAACAAGGGGTCTATGCCAGATCCTCCACGACAGAGTAGTTATGAGAAGCCTTCGCGTTTGGATTATAGGAAGCCTTCTTAAATGCACCTTTAGGGATGTGAGTCATTGTTTCGCCCACTACCTTCTCAATTTAGAGAGGATTCAATGGGGTAGTGGCCTCCTTTCCCTTCTCAATAGATTATGATGTTCCATAGTCATGAGTCCTGTTCGATAAATGAGCATCAGTGTTCATCCTGTAAATGTTCATGGTCGGGTTGCTAGTAGTAGGCTCAGGGGGTCCCTGACTACCCCCTACCACACTTGTGGGTGAGGAAGCCTGAGCTAGATTGTGCCCTTATGGAAAAGGGTTTGTCAACATAGCAGGCTGTTGTTGTGCTAGTATATTCTAGGCTTCTACAAGCCGAGGGCATAGATGAGTCGGGTGGTCTTCCATACAAAGATTACACAGATACTTAGACTTTTTCTTCTTAGTTTTTCCCCGCCATCATTGTTGGAAGCCATTTTATCCCCTTTACCCTTTTTTTTTCTTTGTTTATTCTTTCCCTCATTCTATTGGTTGGCCTTTGGATTCGTCGACTGCACACTGTGTACATCCAACATCTGGGTAGCGGGAAAAGATGAACTGGGAGTCTGGTTGGCTAGAGTCTGTTGTATCGACAATTGTTGCAACTGATTTGACAACAGATCCGCAGAATTTATTTGTGTTGAGACCACTATGCCATCAATGTGGGGCCCAGACTTTTGTTTGGCCTTATCAAGAGTAGAACATGGTGCATATAGTAAGATCTCGTAGAGCATGCTAGAGCGAGAGTAAATCAGTTCTAGTTGGTATCATAACAACCTCCTCTTCTGAAAACACCCTGGAATTTGCTACATCTTTGGATACACGGGGAACTAAAGACTTCAAGAACCACTCAAGCAAGAAAGCAGGAGGCACCTTGACCTTAATCAAGATCTTTCTCCATCGCCATTCTCGAATATGATCGGAGATGTGGTCAGCCTTGGTTTGCTCAAAGTTGTCCAGCAGGTCGGTGTCGGCATCGTATCTTATTGGTAACTGGAAATGGTTCAAGAATACCATCGCCAAGTCAATAAAGTAAGCGTACCTCAAGCCATCGAGCTCAATATACCACTTCTCAACACCCCCTATAAGAGTGCATTGAAAAAGGTGCAATTGAACAAAGTTGTCTTTTAATGAGTTTGACGAGCACCATAAGTGAAAGGTAGTCACATGATCACCTAGATATTCGGTAGGCTTTCCCTCAAATTTTGGAATATCCAAAGACAACTTGGTCGGTATGGGGGGCCAACACGGATCATGATAGATTGGGTCATTCAGTAATCTCGACAAGTATGGAAAATGAAGGGTTTCCAGAAAGGGTAGTTTCGATTGTGGATTATTTACAGGAAAAGAGGGTCCTGGATTTTGACTGGCACCAGGTTTCCAGGAAAAGTTAGACTGTTGGCCAGGGTTTTGGTAGAAATCGTGGCCTTGACCAACAAAAGGAAATTTCTTCTATTGAGGCATCATCAGCTGACTCTCAAAATTGGACAACATATCCTGCGCAAGGATTTCTCCCTGTGTTGTGTTCCAAGGACCTTGATAGGGGATTCCCCCAGCTGATCCACTTGGCATAGGTACATAACCTTTCTCGAGGTTCCATTGATTATAGAAGGGGTTACCCCCAACTGACATTCCTTGCGAGGGAAACGATCCCTGCCAAGGATTCCAAAGACCATGTATGGAGTGTACTCTAGTCGGTGCTCCCTGTGAAGGAATGGTACCTTGCACCGCGTTTTGTTGACCAAAGATGGGGTTGCCCCCAGTTGGAAAAGTGGCCTAAGAAAAAAAAAAAATCCCAAATGCACCAAACAAAGAGAATGGCATAGATCCCATCGACGTTGTATAAGAGGAAGGTACTAAACTACCTCCACCAAACAAGCTATAATTAGCATTAGGCATGATTGGCTGCTGAAAAGTGTCACCGAGTGAAGGGGACGAAGGAAGTATATGACCCCCACCATAAGGAATAACATTAAAATGGGCAGTAGTTCTCGCGGTTGACCCTTACAAGGGAGCGTTAGAGCTCCCTGCCCCCATACCTATGGTCTGTAAAGTAGAGTAAGTAAGAACCAAATTCGTATCAAAGTCGGGCATCCCATATGAGAAGGGAGTGCCCCTAGTGTTATGATTAAATGAAATAGTGGTCGAAGTCGTTAAAGGTATTAGACCATTTCCTGAAGTCATGGGAGTCAGACAACTGAGGTCATGACTAGTGAAGGTGGGGGAGGAGGTACGATCCCCCCTCGAGTAGTAGCCGAAATAGGAGTAGGGGGACCCTAGGATGAAATAACAACATTCAATTCCATTGCCACTCATTGAACTAACTGGCACTCAGAATATGTCACCTCGGGAGGGACAATCTGAACTAAAATCGATTCTGAAAAGTTAGCAATCGAAGGATTTGATGGCCTGAAACCTTCTGTCTCGAGTTCAAAAATGATGGATTCCTCCAGTGCCGAAAAATATCCTCTCAGAGTAGGCTTGGGCATAGATTCTTGCGGCCCGGTCGCTTCAAATGATCCTTCTCGATCAAGTATTTTCCTCAACAGTGGTGAAGGTGGCTCCAAAGTAACCAACGACATGCCCTGAAGCCTTCACGACCGATGGATTTGTTGATATTCCACTTTGTGAAATGATCAAATGAAACAGTAAGGCTTGACTAACGCAAAACACAAATCTCACACTAAAAATGTTTCCTAAAGATAAATCAAGCATTCGACTAACTATTGGGAAGGATGATTACGCCAATCGACACTAGAGAAACTAATTGTTGTAAGTGAAACTCAAACACGGAAGCACCCTTCGGGTATACTCTGCAAAGCGTGATCCAACGTCCACCCTAGGTACCGTGGTATACCCCTACAGTCACCTGTGTAAGTCCATAAAACATGGGAAACTAGTTTTCCAACTCGCATTCAATCACCAGGTGGGTACAGTCAACAGTCGGGAAGATTGTAATGAGAAGGATAACAAGTCTGAAGCCCTTCAAGGGTGCTGAAAATAATTGGTCCAGAAGAAAACTAAGGATCTCAAACAGATTTGAGGTCCACGAAGCTCTATAGGCAAATTTTATCGGTATTGTTCCCGAGAAAGACCCTCAATATACAATCCCCACTACCTTTAGTCTGGCTTTGGAGGGGTTGTTATCGGACAAATCAGTAGGTGTGGACACTAACTGATCTCCCTAGATCCACCTAGATCTAGAACAAAACACACCAGAACATGACACTTTCCTTAAGTTTTAGATATTGAATTTACTAACTAAAGAGGGATGGGTGACATACCATTTAAATGTCATTTCCTCTCACCATCGCCATCCTAGCTCCGTTCCAATTCTCATACGATGATGATCCTACAAAAGAACACAACCAACCAAAGTGATAGTAATAGAATAAACTCAATATAAACCTATGTATGTGATCAATGAATCATACAATAAAACACAACAAGCTTTATAGGAAAGAATCATATTACTGTATCATATTAAATGTGAAAGAGAGATTACAACCATGGCCTTGATGTCGTAAGGTCCCTTCCAACTATCCTTCATTCCCCACACACTTTCACTCCAAGAATTCGAAGAGCATAGATCTGATAATATTCACAATCTATCTTGACAAAGGCAAATCTCAAAGCCACTCCAACCAAGCTAATAATTCCAAGCCAACAAAAGCTCCAAGCTAACCAAAAGCTAACCAAAGCTGACAAAAGCTAACTTTCTCCATGAGAGCTCCTCTCCTTTTATAAGATGAAGAGGATAAGGTGAGGAGGTTAGGATGATCCCACCAAATCATGAAAGCGAGTAAGATCCACACCATTCGGATGCCACCTCACCATGGAAGTTTCTCCTTCTAAAAGATTCGAGAAAACACTCGTTTTTCCCATGTGTAAGCATTCTCGCACCCTGCCTATAGAGCATCCTATGAAAAATTCGCACCCTAAGTGTGGGCAGCCTGTGAGAATCAAGCATTCTCGCACCCTAATACATAGGCAGCCTGC
>JASDQU010263918.1:0-15484 GCA_032191745.1 Picea mariana | reverse complement strand
ATGCCAACTATAAATGTTTGGCGATATTTTTGTAAAAATATTCAAATTTATAAGGATTTTATATAGTTTTTATAAAATTTTGGCGATTTTTAAGGTAAAATAATTTTATCCTATAGAATTTGGGCGAATCATTTTTAAAATAGTGAATCTCATTTTTGGAAAAACCATGGAAAATCAACCCATGAGTGAAATTTAGCCCCTAAAATCATCCATGAAATTTAAGAACGGTCCCAACCATAGGTTTTGGAACTTTGTATATTCGCCTTTCCCCTCATGAGGTTTGTCCCACTTAAGGAAAAGATCACCTACCTCAAAATTCCTGTTTGAGGCAGAATTGGAATCGAACCATCTTTTGACAATAAGTTGATGTTGATCCAGTTTTTGTTTTGCTTGAGACCTTACCTCTTCTAACTTCAGCAAAGCATTAATCCGACTCTCTAAAGGAGGACAATCTTCTTCCTGAACCTTCTGCGATAACTAAAGAGATGGAAGAAGAACATGTGGTGGAAGAATTGCTTCCCTACCATAAACGAGATAAAAGGGGGAATTACCAACAACAATTTTTGGAGTTACCCTATCAGCCCAGATTGCATTGAATAGTGCATTATGCCAATTTTTGTGGTTTTTAGAGACCGTTCTCTTGATGATCTTGATCAGGTTTTTATTGGTCAATTCCGCCAAACCATTTCCTTGGGGGTAAAGCTGGCATAATACTTTAGTTTTATTCCTTTTTCTAAAGCAAAAACAATCATTTCGAGAGACGAAAAATATGAAGCATTATCGAACACTAGACATTCAGGAATACTGAAACAAGTGATAATGTTTGAATTAAGGAAGGATATTACCTGACTAGTGTTTACCACTTTTAGTGGTGCAGCCTTAGACCATCTGGTGAAATAGTCTGTCCCTGTAATGATGTATTTATGCTGCTACGAGGAGGTGGGGTTAATTGGGCCTATAATGTCAAGGCCCCATTGCTGAAAAGGGAAATCCACCGAGACAGGTTTTAGCGGGAATGATGACTTCTGTACTCATCCAGAAGCCTTTTGACATATTACACACTTGCAGCATAACACATGGGAATCTTTGAAAACAATGGGCCAGTAATATCCTGCCCGTAATACTTTGTGGGTAGTGGTATCCCCACCGAAATTCCCACTAGCTTCCCCTGCATGCAATTCTGATAAGACTTTATCTACTTCATCTTGTGCCAGACAATGCATAAGTATTCCATCAACATTTTGGCAAAACAAAATACCATTCACTAGTTGGAAATGTGTAGATTTTAATCTCAATGCTCTCCTCTTTTTTGGATCAAGATGATGGGGAGCTGATCCGTGTATGAGATAAAACTTGATGTCATCGTACCAAGGACTTTTAAGATTTTTTACACAATAGATTTGATTTTGATTATGCTGATCTTCAACTAACATATCGGTTTGATTCTACTGTTCTATAGCTGAATCAACAACTAATTTACATAAACCTTGGCCTTTAACAATTTGTGCTGGAGTGATCTCGAGGTCATATTCTTGTAAGGATGTGACCCAGTTTGCCTGTTTCTCACCCAGTTATTTCTGTACTAACAAATTTCTGACAGTAGGGTAAGGAACAATGACTTTTGTCCTAGATTTCAGTAGATAAGATCGAAAATGTTTTATTGCTTTAAAAACAATGTAAGCCTGATGATCTGTTGCTGGGTAATTAAGCTCTGCTCCCTTAAAGGCTGAGCTCATAAAGGCAATAGGAACTTCATTGTTTTCAACATTCTTTTGGGTTAGCACAACGACATAAGACACATTGGAGGCAAACGTGTAGAGAGTGAAATCTCATGAAAATTCAGGGCTCATTAGGGACAGAGCCTCCACTATGGCCTTTTTTATTGAGTCAAAAGCTTGACTTTCTAGAGGTCCCCAATGGTATTGCACATCCTTTTTTATTAAGTTCTGTAATGGCCTGACCATTTCTAAAAAACTCGAGACAAACCTTCTAACAAAATTTATCTGACCTAAGAAAGATTGCATAGACTTTTTGGAAGAAGGGGGGGGGGGATTTTTGAAATGACTTGAGTCCTTTCAGGGTCAATGATCATCCCTTCATTGGATACAATGAATCCAAGCAACTTACGTTGTTTTACTGCAAAGATATATTTTTTGGGATTTAGGGAGATGCCATATTTATGACATCGTTGTAGAACAGATCTTAGATGAGTTAAATGATCTCCTTTATTCTTTGAGAAGACAATGACATCATCTAGATAGACTACTATAGATTGATTGATTAGACCATGGAAAGTGATATCCATCGCTTTCTGAAAAGTGGCACTGACATTTATAAGTCCAAAGGGCATCTTTTTATAAGCATAGGTACCCCATGGAGTACGGAAAGTGGTTTTTAGCTGGTCTGGGGGAGACATTAGGACTTGGTTATACCCTGAAAAACCATCTAATAGTGACAATCTTTCAGAACCGGATACCTGTTGGAGAATCTGTTCCATGGGAGGAACATGGTAGTTGTCTTTATTAGATGCTCGGTTTAAATTTTGAAAATCGACACATAGTCAGATTTCGCCACTTTTCTTCCTTACAGGGACATGATTAGAGACCCACTGTGTATGTCTTACCAGGAAGATTATCTTAGCATTCAAAAGTTTGTTTAGTTCTTTCTTGACTGTTGGTTAGAGTTTTGGGTGCATCTTTCTTAACTTCTATTGAAAAGATTGAGTCTGGGGTTTCATGGGAATAACGTGTTGTATGATGTTAGGATCGAAGGTTTTTAGATCATCATATGTCCAAGCAAAGACATCCTTAAATTCCTTAAACAAATTAATAAATGCTGACTTTTTTTGCTCAGAACATCCCATTCCCAAATTGATGCATTGTGGATTATCTTTAGTTCCTAGATTTACCTTTTCATGGGTCAAGGAAGAACTATTCGTTTTACAATTTATTGATTTTCTGAATTTATCATGCAAATCATAAAAATTTTCTAATCTTACCATGGATTTTGGGATAGAATTTACCAGATCTGATGTTGATTCCGGAGATCTTGGGTCTGATATTACCGTAAAATTGTAAAGGTCTTCGTCATGGGTACCTTCATTAATAATTGCACATTGGAAAGTATCTTCCATGTGCAGAAAACTGATGATCTGTTGATCGTCATCGAAAAATCTCCAATTAGTGTTGTTGTTCGGGATGGATGGTCTGAACAACAAATCGACGAAAAACACATTTGGAGAAAGGCCTTCTGCGGGAAAAAGTTTAGAAGCGACATTAGCCAACAAGTCAGCCTCAAAATTATTCATTCTTGGAATAGAATTAATGTTAAATGCATAAAATTTGTTCATTAGATTCCATACCTGATCTTGATAACTTTTCATGTGTCGAGATAGACAATGGATGGAGTTTCTTACCTGTCTGACCACAATTTATGAATCGCCGAAAACTATTAAATTTTGAACTCTTAAATCTAGTGCCTTTCTAAGACCTTGCAGGAGCGCCTTGTATTCAGCTGTATTATTTGTGCATTCAAATTCTAATCGACAAGCGATAAAAGTTTTGTTACCTTCCAGATCAATGAGCACACATCCTACACCGACTCCTTCTTTAGATTTAGATCCATCGAAGTAAAGAGACCAGATACGATTCTCATCAGTTGTATGTGACACCTTAGAGAGAGCTGTTGACTGTGTGCATGTCATGAGTTCAGACTGCTGTTCTGGGTCAGTAATGGTAGAAGTTTCAGCTACAAAGTTTCCAAAAAAGGTGTTCATCCCCTGCATTTCGGGTGAATTGGCGGAAGCAGTAAATGGTTCATTAGGATCATTCAAATCAGTTACCATAAGCTTGAGGTAACACTCACGATTGATCTTGATTCTGTTAGGATTTCCATTCTTTGGCAACCACAAATGAGACCAATCTGTCACAAAGTAACCATGCAACTGTTCAAACTAATCCCTACTTAAAAATAAGCCATATAATTCAGGGATATCAATGACAATAATATCAATAATCTGGTGGACTTTAGAATTAGATGATAATCTGATAAGGACATTTTTTAATTCACCTATTACTTTAACAATGGTCTAATCAAGTTGAATAATTTTCAGATTGTAAGGTTGAACTTCAGCATTGATTTTTTGGCAGACATAGAAAGGCATTATGTTTGACAATGCACCATAATCTACCATACAATTATGTACATTCCTATTGAAAATTTCAAAAGTAAACAAAAAGGGTGGACATTTCTGCGAGTATTAACAATAGAGGTCTGCTGATTTTTAGTTGCAGCCCCTGGAAGTATTTTATCTACATTTGTTACACTTTTTACAACAAGGTCTGTTTTATCAGAGGATTCTAGTGTCATTTTAACAGAGGCCTTTTAAGGTGTTTTAGGGTTGTTTTCTGCAAATTTGTTGTTGTTCAGATTACTGTTTTTGCTATTTTCTGCAATATTCTGAAGCATCTTTTGCAGAAGAAAAGGAAATTTCAATAATTCATAAACATAAATATTAGCTCTAAGTTTTTTGAGATCCTCAATCAAATCATATTCTAAACTTGGAGTTGTTGAATTCTGTTTAGTTTCAATTTGTCTAGACTGTTTTTGAGGTGTATTAGTTCCAATTTCAGAAGAAGATTTATTCGCTATTTTGCTTTTGGTATTGTAAGGATGCACTGTTTCAAAATTGGCTAGAAAGATACTATCCAAAAAATGACCGAAGATGTTGGGAGATGATTCGTCCTCTTCCACTATTTATTTTTCAACCACATCTTCAGAAATCTCGGGGGGAACTAAGATATCATGTGCTTCTAGAATTGTCTGGATAACATACTGTAGGCTTTCTAGATTTAGGCCTTCAGAATTTGAGTTAGGCTGGTTTGTGGGAAAAGGCTTTCTAAAAGGGGTTTTGTAAGACCCTTTGCTTGAAGAAGCTTCTTCTACTGATCTTCTTAAATCTATAACCTGATTTGGCAACTTCTGAACGACCTTGTGTAAACTTTCCAGATCTGAACTGTCTAATTGAGTTTTGGTTTGGGGAGGTCTAGGAAGAATTTTTATTTTCTTCTTGGAAGATGAGGTAATCTTTGCCTCACTACTGATATTGTCTTTTAGGCTTAGAATATCTTTCTCAATTTAGATTGCCTCCTCAAAGGATTCCAATAATGTTGCTTTCTTAGACCTTTTTATCCAAATTTCTGTGTTCTGGTGCAGGGCTTTGGTGTATTATGCAACAATAAGATTTTCAACAAGCATTGAATCAGTGGGGATTCGATTCTTTAATGTTAGAAATATTTGATTAAAGTCTTTTATTTTTTCCTTGGGGTTCATCTTTAAACTGGAGAGTTCCATGACTAAGACTTCGGGAGATTTGTCATCTCCGAATTTCTCAAGGAAACAAGATTCGAATCTATCCCAAGATACAATGGTGTGGGGTTGTTGGGCAAAGTACCAGGTAGAGGCATTTCCTTCAAATGTGTATGGAAAAAGTCTACATACTACGTCTTCGTGTTCTATGCTTCGGAGTCTAATGACTAGCATGAATTTTTTAATGTGATCTTCATCGATCTACTTGGAATCTGGGTCGAATTTAGGGAGCCATTTCTCCAGATGTTTAGGCAAAGGATGCTGGGGTCTAGGTATAGCCACAACATCTTGATCAAGCCAAGGTATGGTGGGATTGTTTGGATTTTCCATAGGTGTGGGTGGTGTCGAAGGCTGAGATGAAGAACTTCCTTCGTATGATGACTCTTCTCCTGAAGAGGAGGGAGATGAAGGTGGTGGTGATGGTGGGATACCAGATCCTCTGGCTACAAGAGTGGGGATGTGATATGGATCTATAGGATTTAGGGTAACACCAGTGCCTTCAAGTTGCTCTATAATATCAGAAAAGTCTAGCAGTTGGTTCAATGGCCGAGCTGGTTGTCTGATACGGACCAAAGCACCATGTGTCCTTAGGAGAGATTGACGAACAATTTCTTGTACGTCGGACCTTGGGGGGTTTGGTGTTACTGGTTCAACAGTAATCTGTGGATTTTCGTTTGATGTGGTTGCTGTTTGAGAGGTAATGTTGTCATCAGAATGACTTCTTGTTACTATAGGTGAGCGGGTGTGTGGGGGAGAAGTCTTGTGACCTCCACGTGCCATCAATAGTGTTCAGGGCCTCCTTCTAGCGCCATTAATAATGTTCAGGCCCTCCTTCTAGTGCCATTTGTTGATGGGAGAAAATGGTCATCCATCAATTGGAAGAACGAGTCCAGTCCAGGGTTGTCTAAATAACCCAAGCCGTTTGGTATGACTCGTCTTGATGAGTTTAATGGCTCCGTTGGCCAATCTAAAAGTCCTAAAAGAAACGAGTAAATAAATAAATGAATGAAATAACTAACTAATTACTAATTACTGATATATATATGTACATGTATGTATATAACTATTTTAAATAATATTTACAAAATAGATATGTTTCTCTGATTTATGTACATGTTATACAATTTGTGAGTTTTAATATGAACCCACGGAAATCAATGAAAATGTGACTCTTTTGATAAAAATAGATAAAGAAAACAAAATAAACTATTTCTTTTGTTTTTTTGTTTTTTATCTTTATGTATCTGTAAGATTAAATATCAAACATTCTATGGAAGAAGAATATGTAGACAGTGAAAACCATACCACATACAAGAGTTTCGAAAATAAACAAACAAATAAAGAAAAAAAACTAACCTATTAATGAGTTGATCAACATGCATCCATCGTTTGTATGATCATGAATCGTCCATATAGTTTGTCCACGAGATAAATGTGCTGTGAAACGTTTACACTGTTTGAAATAAATGCCAAACAATATATCGACTGCTGGATTTTAACGATAATACGACAAGATGCAGATAATAACTGTGATATTTATGAATGCAGACAATTATACATAAGATAAATCTAATTGTAACACCTTCTTTAAATCATTCAACAAGATTAAGATAAACCTTATCATTTAAATTGAACAATCAATCACTATTTTCATATAACTGAAGCATGAAATTGTGGATTGTATGAAAGAAATTATATGACGACATAATAATTTGTGAAGAGAAAAACTATCAACAATTATCGAATTATCAAGATAAACAAAATATAGACAACAACAATATTTACAGATAGCTAAAATAGAAATGTAAACACATGTTCTGTCCAAATTCATGTATAAGCTGTCCACCTTCAGCCCCAGGCTAAGATGTTTTGGTTACAAAAAATAATGAGTTTTTAAAGCCTTCAGAAATGTAACTGTCTCATCTTCTGAGATCAGATATTGATTACAAAAATAAAGAAGGGGATATAACCACCCAGATCATACTAAATCTTCTAAAGCTAAAAAAAGTTTATTCCTGTTTATACAAAAATGTATCATAGATAGGGCTAACAAGCCCCAAAAATGTTTCAGATCACTTGGTCACCATGAACTCCTAGATATCCTGAAAAGAAAAGATAAAATAGAGAAATTTAGGTACATATTTAACCATAATTTTGCAAATTTCGAATCAGACAAGACTGGCTACAGAATCTGCTGATTCTGTAGGTAGTCTATTTAAAAAAAAATGAAATCTAATCTATTAAATAAAATAATCTAATTTATTTAATAAACAAAACAATCTAATTTATTTAATGAATAAACTTATTTGAAGATAAAAGAGATCTTACCTCTAACTGTAAAATCAATCCAAATAAGATGATCTCATAATTTATTATTGTTGTTGCAGTCTCGACATTTTTTAATATCACATTCCCTATAGTTTTCATACGTTTCCCTTGTTTCTAAATGATAGACTGGAGGCTGCGAATTTCATTCTTTAATGGGTCGACTTGGTCATTAAGGGATTTGATTTGTGACTGTAAAATAGGTACATCGACGTAGTACTTGTCAATCCAGAATAGGAAAGCTTCACACTGTGGCTGTGCGACATTCACTTGAGAATTCCCATGGTTGTGCACTAGAATATCCCCAACATGGACTGTAGATTTGTTACCCAATTTAATACCAGGAAACCCTTCACTATGTTTCAGACAAGGCGGTAGATTATCTACGAAGTTGTAAGACTGTTTGAGGTCTGTTTGAAAAGAAAGAGGGTCTTCTTCAACAAGAAATCTATCAATTTTGGAATCTGAAATCTCATGGATCTCGATCATCTTGATCGAGCTCACATGAGGGTTTGACTTGTTTCGGAGCTTCCTCAAAATCAACCTTCCAACTCTCTTATTTTTAAAACCCAAATCAACATCGCCTTTAGATGAATTGCCCATAGGTCTTTTTTCATTTTTGACAGAGTCATTGGGATGTGCAACTTGCTCATGGGCCTGCTCGAAAACTTTTAGATCAGGTAAAGGCTTACTGTGGGTGGTTGTTACACAGTCCTGGGTAGATGAGGGGAGCACTGTAGGATAGAGTACGATTTCCTCAATCACAGGCTTAACTATCTCTTCAGCGTTGGGGTTAGAAAAACCATTTCTGGTTGAAATTGAATCTCAATCATCATTCTACAACTTCAATTGATGTGCAAGCGTAATTTTTATTAAACTGTGGTGGAAAAGACTCGAATCCAAACGTTTCTTTTTATACCTATTAGCCATTTTGTAAAGTCTCCTCCACAGATAATAAGGCATGTTTAAAGGAAACCCTATGAAATTCATGAGCAGACGCAGATGATAAAGAAACACAAGACCAAAATGGCCTTCACAAGTGACAAACTATTTCAACACTGCAATAAGACCATTCCATCAGGCTTTCAGTAAGGAGACTTGGATACCTTTGTCATAGCCATTGATCTTTCGAGATGTAAAGAAGAGACTCCAAGGAACCTCTTCTACCTTAGCATTCTTTAACCACCTCTACTCGCTTGCAGGGAGTCCTATTGATTTCCTTAAAAAGTCCTCCGTGACTTCGAGTTGAATGTCCCCCACCTTAGCTCTACATCCATCGAATGAGAGAGCGAGTTTCTGAGCAGTCTGTATGTTAAAATCCTGGAATTTTTCAAGGAAAACGAGCCAACCATTACCCTCGAGATCCTCTCTGGCATCATCACATAGGAGCAAGGTCTGAGTGCCATTAGGTTCGACTCTAACAAACAGATCCATTTCAACATCACATGAAATCACCCAAACAGTGCGTAAGGATGGTTTGTAAGAACAGACAAGAGGTATACTCCAGGTCCAAAAGTCATCAACAATCTGTGACGTATGAGCAGAAAATTCATAACGAAAAGATAGGCATTGTTTGAAATGAATGTGAGGGGTATTGAAAATCCCAAGACCAAGCTTCGAAATGATGGGCTGACTATAATCATATTTCCGTCTCTCATAAAGTACAAGCCATGACCAGAGCATTAAAATAAAAATGAATGCACAACATAGTGGGTTCGGTCATAAAGTGTGGGAGAGTGAAACTTGTAAACCAAAACCTAGTGATGAGGGAACATATGATCAAGAACCATATAAAAACACGTCAATGCTCAAATTAAAAGGTCCTTTGTTGATACCAACAACAATCCATAAGCATGCTTGACATTCGAGGAATCAAAACAAAGAGAATAATTTTCATAGCCAGGAACAAGGCTTCATTAATAATTTGTAGAGCAATTTTGTCTTTCATAAACCCTTCAAATAGAGTGGTAACATAGTCGTAAGTTTTAATGCTTCGTTTTCATGCTTTCAGTCATGAACAAAGCATGAAAACAAAAAAATCTAGGAAAAACAGAAAACTTACAAATGTCGTTTCGTAAATCGCTTATGAAGAACGATAAATGAACGACTCCAGTTAGGCAGCTACATAGATCATTTATTTGATATAAAAAGTTAAAAATATGTTGGGATGGCAACACACCCATGGCATATCCACTGGCATCTGTGTCTATCTCGAAGGGCTATGGAATATTCGACAATGCTACTACTAGTGCGGTACTGATATTTTCCTTCAAAGTGTCGAAAGATTTTTGTTTCTTTCCTCCCCACTGAAAAGTGTTCTTCACACTTGTTAAGGCATGCAAAGGAGATGCTATAAAGGAGAAGTTTGAAATGAACCTCCTCCAATACTGGACTGCACCTAAGAATCTCTATATCTTGGTTACACTTTTGGGCTCAGGCCAATTTACAATTACATTAATATTGGAAGGATCAATTTTTAATTGTCCTCCTCCTACAATATGACCTAAGTACACAAGTGCATTCTTACCAAATTCACATTTGGAAAATTTTACATACAACGTTTCCCTTTGCAAAGTATCCAATAATTTCTTTACATGCCTCACATGTTCATCCCAAGTCCCACTAAAAATAAGAACGTCGTCTAAATATACAATCACAAAATCATCTAGAAAAGGCCTGAATACATCATTCATCACACACATGAAGGTTTTCAGAGCATTACAAAGCCCAAACGACATAACTAACCACTCAAACAATCCATTTTTGGTTTTAAAGGCAGTGTTCCATGCATCCTATTCCACAACCCTGATCTGATGGTATCCATTACGCAAATCCAACTTAGTGAAATAAACAACATTCTTTAACTGATCAAGTAAATAATCTATACGAGGAGGAGGGCATCAATTTTTCACCGTGATTTTATTTAAGTCCCGGTAATCAACACACATTCTCCATGTGCCATCTTTCTTTGGCACCATCATAATCAGAGAACCATAAGGAGATGATTTTGGCCTGATGACCCCTTGATCCAATAAGCCTTGTACATGCTTCTTGATTTCTGTCATCTCTACGACTGACATCCTATACATGCCCACATTAGGAGGAGAATCCTGCTGAAGATGTATTTCATGTTGGATTTCCCTCTTAGGAGGTAATCCATCTGGTTCTTGCAAAATATCATCATACTTAGAAACAATATCAATTAATTCTTTCTTATGAGAAGGATCACATCCTTGGAAAGTGTCGGATGTTCCGACATCTTTCTCCCTTATGACCATGAGTACATATCTCTTATTAGTGTTTATGAGTCTCTCATTTGTCCTGCACTAACAAGTGTTGTGTTTACCCTCATGCTGTGAGCTCTAACAATATATTACACTCCCCCCTTAGTAAGGCGGTATTTATTTTCATGACGAACGAAGATTGCTTTTCTATCATAAAGATAAGGACTCCCAAATACTATGCCACATATATCAAGTGATACAACATCCAAATCCACTTCATCAATCAAATTTGAAGCAATAGAAAATTTGACTGTACATTGTTTGGTGACATTAATTTTTTATTTATCACATACCCAACCAAGAGGATAAGGCTTTTGATGTGGTTTCGTTTCAATATCCATCTTTTTGACAAGTGATTCAGATATCAAGTTTACTTGGGAACCTGGATCAAATAATGTATCTATCTTAGTGTGTTTAGATACAACTCTTATATGAAATAACTCATTCCTCTTTCGTTCATCATCATGAGATTCATTATTGGAATTTGAACTAGCATGAAAGGAATATTTACCTTGTACTCCAACCGTTGTGATCTTTCCTTCATCTCCTGAATCGGAACCAAGATCTTGTTGCACTATAGCAACGGTTTTTGTCTTCCCCTTTCCACTGAATTGTTTCCGTCTCTTCTCTGGATGTAGTTTCCAACAATGTTCATCATCGTGACAACTTTTATTGCAATAAGTGAAATATGGTTTTCCTTCTTCTCTCTTTACCATGGCGGTCTTCTTGTCCTTCCTTTTAAACTTATTAAATGGCTTATGTGGGAGATTGGAAGGTTTCTTTGTGGGATCTTATTGAACATGCTTTCCCATGTTCTCAAGGTGAGTGGCTTGCACACAAACTTCGAAAAGACTGGTGGGGTTAAACAATAGCAAAGTATGACGAATATAACTGTGAAGTGTGCCAATATACTTCATTAATGTTTCATAAGAATCCAAAGGAATGTTTAATGCAAGAGCTTTCTTCCTAAATTATTCTGTGAAACTTTGTATGGTTTGACCTTTACTTTGTCTTAAAGTTTTCCATTCCATCATTGCTTTATGTAAATAACCCAATGGATAAAATTTCTTCCTTATCACTGATTTAAATTCCGACCACAAGGAAAGAAGATTACCACACTTACTTTTGTCCTAAAGTTTTCTCTCCCACCATACAAGAGCGGTGCCTTCCAACCGAAGAGAAGCCAATTGCACTTTAACTTCCTCTTCATCAATCTTTTGAACACGACAATATACTTCAACCTATCGGATCCAATTATCTAGATTTTTAGGATTAGCATCTCCATTAAACATAGGTAAATAAAATTTTACATCAAGCTTTAATAATGGTTTCTTAAAAGAGGCTTTATGGCTAGAATGATGAGAATGATGAGAATGCTTAGAGGAAGAAGAACTAGAACTTGATGGTGAAGATGGAGGCTCAGGAGGGTCTCCTCCTGCCCCTTGATTTACCGAAGCATCATCATCAACTTGTGCTTCCTTTTTCTTCTTCATCCTCTTCTCGTAGTCTCCATACATTCGTTCAACCATTTTTGACATGCGATAAAATACCATATGAAATTTTTTCTCTTGTTCATCACGCTTGTCCTCTTCTGCTATTTTCTTCCTTCAGGATGCACAATCAACTTCGAGGTTGAAAGTATTAATATTTACTTCAACCTGCTTATGCTTGGCCCTTGTAAACATTCACACTCAAAAATTCACGTCAAGATGACTGCTCTCATACCAACATGATCCGAGATCTTTCATTGAAGTGACTTATAAAGAATTGTATTAAATTAGCACAAATTAAAGTGCACCATTAAAGAAGGAAAATCTCAATAATGAAGATACATAAGCATCAAATCTGAACAAAAAAACTTGATAACAGAGTTCGTCCCTAGTGGACTACGTCTCTGGGTTCTGCTCTCAAATGGGTAGGCCTTTTTATTAACTCAACAAAAGAATTTGGCAAAATACATAAGTATACCTCATTTTGGAATTAAGTTGCAGAAGCTTTGCTTAGATTAGAAAATAAACAACACCATTGAATTTGTGGCATAGAATTACCCAAAAATGACTGTCTCCACGCCTCAATTCGACTCTAGCACTCGTAGACCCACGAGAAATTCTATCTCGGTTTCTGTGCCCTACAATTTGCAATTAATTCCCCAAAAATACCTCGAAAACTATGCTCGCTCATACTGTCGCGCATCTCCCTCTATGCACTGGTGGAATTCAATTTCTAAATAACATTCCCGGGTGATATAAACAATAGGGCCGTTTGGCCTATTGGTTGGCATAGATATAGTTAAGGTGTATACAATGGGGGAGGTCCTGGGGTTGAGCCCACGGGCCTCCCCTTTTGGGTGTTTGTTATAACTTATATACATATATGTATTATGGTTCTGCCAACTTTGGAGGTAGTTTATATATGTCCGTTGGGTCGCCAGATCTGGTGGCGTTCTGCTAGATTTGGTGGACCCACCATTTTTATTTTTGAAATTCGGTTCTTGGGCCCTCATTTGGCATTTTCCCATTGCGACGTGGAAGCCAACCATTGGGCCACGCCAACCACCTATATATTCACCTACCATGTCAGCATACAATATGCCACCTCAGATGCCTTATCAACTTTCCACATCAGTGTACAATCTTCCATGTGGCTGTACGGATTGCCACGTGGTGCTTTTTCATTGGTCCACGGATTTTACCAAAAAAGCCAAAAATGAGTGACACATGGCAGCCTGTGGTGCTTCCACATCACCATGTTGATGTCATTCTGACATCAACATGAAATATGTCACCTCATGCATGTACCACGTACACTGTACGGATGCTGACGTCAATAGTACAAATGCTGACTTATCTCGTGATGATTGGGCTAGGTTGACTTATATCTTTCAATTCGTAACTCTGATTGATGAGACATTTACGTTGTTGGAAAGATTGTGATGCGCTCATCATGATGATGCCACTTTCATTGAGTTTTGAAGACTTTGATTTTTTTCCCTTTCTCTATCTATGTAGGCCATTCTGAGCTTCCTGAGTTGCTTCTACGAATTCTGAGTTGTCCTTAGTCTTCTATGGATCCTTTTTGGATCAATAGATCTTGTTGATTTTTCAATATGAGATAATATGCGACGATATATGATTGATTTATTATTACAATGTTGAGTGTTCCATATATAGAGAACATATGGTGACCATACATGAAAGGATGCGTCCCTTGGATAATAAATAACTACTTATTATATATATATATATATTTGGAAGAATGTATTTCTGATGTTGTCCAAACATCAACACTCTCTCTCAATGAGGGAGACATTCTTCATCATGCCAAGGTTTGTCTATGAAGTATACAAAATTCACCCTAGACTCATGACATTTGTTTGTCGGTCTTGGGAGATGTATCTCTCCCACTTGAACCGAGGGGAAACTTCTTCTGCAACTCTCCTTCTAAGCCAATTGAATCTTTACGGGATCACGTTCAATTTGGGTCTGCATGGGATATCATCTAGCATCTTGAGTCTTTATCATTCCTTGTCAAATCACCATGACTAGGACAAAGAACACACGAGCGTCGTTCACCATAGGTACACCCCTGTGAGTGAATGTCAACACGATGCTAACTGACACGTGGAAAGCACCTCAAGCATCTTGAGTCAATATTATTCCTTTTCATGATCAAGGAAGGACTACACATGGGCCCATTTACCATAAGTACACCTTTATGATAAATATATCCTATCTCCCTTGGTCTGCAGCCTAATCTAGGAGAAGGTCCACCTAATGCTTAGTTGGGACATTCACTATAGGTGCACCCTTATGGGTGAAATTCTACCCAATGTTTCCACACACTAGAGGAACACTAGCACTTAGAGTCTTATGTTCTTTAAAGACTACTCTTGGGCCATTCACAACTAGTCAAATCACCATGACCAATCTTAGGAGAACATCTTCCCGATGATGAAACATCAACACTCCCTCTTAGCCAGGGAGGTATATTTCCATGATGTCTTCATCCAGTAGTCCACTGAATACTCTGTAATCAACTAGTAGCACATAAGTACTACCATGCCATTGATAGATTGAATCATCCATCACAGTCTCTGCAATCAAGAAACACACAGTTGCTCCAACTCCCTTTAGAAATACTAGGGTCAACTCCCCATAATGTGTGACTTCAAGGTCAACTCCCTTGACATGTCCTCATGTTCTCTCCACAGGGGATGTGTCCTCATGTACTCTCCACAAGGGACGTTGGGCTATAATCGCAAACCCACTAATCCATCTTGGATAAGTGTCCTCATAGATCAACTCAACTCAGTCATAGAAGAGTAATATTTGGAGAATGTTTCAGGAAGCTGAAAACATTAACACTCCTTATTAGCGAGGAAGGAATTATCCACCACACCAAGTCTATCATGGAAGTAATTTAACTTCTTCCTCATAAGGGGTTTGGTAAGAACATCAACAACCTGCTCATCTGTAGGAAGGTATTGCACCAATACTACCTTCCTCTGC
>JASDQU010263915.1:0-15454 GCA_032191745.1 Picea mariana | reverse complement strand
TTCTTATCTCGAACTCTTACGGAGTTATCTTGTTTATTGTTCTTCTTGAAGGAACTTTTTCTGTTCTTTTGAATTATAAGAGCTTTCTCTTCATCAACAATTACTCTCTTTTGTTGGTCTGCAAGTCTAGATTCTTTGTGTGTGAAACCTGCCCATAACTTATCAAACTTGGGTAACTTGCTTCTTGCACACACTCTTTATACAAAAGGAATCCAAAATGTTGGAAACCCATTTAGGGTTGTGGTTACAAGCTCTTTGTCACTAATGACATCTCCAATAACTGCAAGCTGATCTCTAATATGAGAAACTCTCATAAGATAGGATGAGACAGATTCTGAGTTTTTCATCTTCATATTACGAAGATGATTTCTTAAGGCAAGATTTCGGCTAATGTCTTTGCTTTCATATAATCTGTTGAGTGCTTCATACATTTGCCTTGATGTTTGTAGTTCAGATATATGAGGGATCAAGTGATCCTTTACTCAATCCGACATGATTCTCTTTTCTTTCTTTTCATTCTTCTTATGCTTGGTCTTTTGCTCTTCTTCCTCTGGTTCTGGTACACCCACTGTTACATGTTCTAGGAGATCATTCTCATCTAGAATCATCTTCAACCTATGCTTCCAAGATCTGAAGTTTCCAGATCCTTCCAGCCTGTCTTCTACCCTCATACCGGTAGCCATTCTTTCTTGCAATAGAAACCCTAGCCCTCCGGGCTATAGAAATAATAGAAAAATCAAATTTCTTAGATCTAAAAACTGAACTCACCAAAATATGCGCTGGACTGAGGCGAGTATGCTGGTATAGTCAATTTCTGAAAATTCCAAATTTTACCCCTTGAAACTGAGCTTGCGGAGATCTGGACTGGTACTTCTGGTACTGGTTCTGGTTTCCTAGTTTTCTGGTATTTCCGGTACTTCTGGTTTTCTGGTACCAGTGAAAACTAGGGTTTCACTTTCTGGGAGTTCTATCCAATGAAAAGGTGCGTTGAAGGTGCCAATGAGTTCCTTAGGCTAGGGCACACTTTTCTAGATGATCTTTGGGCTGAAATTCCTCTTTAATAAAAAGCCCTAATTTTCTTGTACGACAATAGTGATGTTTTTCTTTTTCCTGTGAAAGATGCTCTCTGCAACTTAGCTCTGATACCATGTGAAAGTTCAAGCTACTATTAGGTTACTTTTCAATTTACTAGATAACGATAGCATAGATAGGATCATTGAGATAAACACAATCACAAGATACACAATATTTATCTTGGGAAACCCTCATGGGGAAGAAAACCCAGAAAAATTTCCTTAATATAGATAGTCAATACAATGCCAAGACAATAAACCAAACACTAGAGAATATCCTCTCCCAAGCAATGCGCCTCTCTCTCTTCCTTCTTCTGACAACCGGTAACTGCAGCTTCTTTCAATACTTGCGCACTGGATGAGTGAGATAAGTGAGTGAACAAATGAGTGGCTGGTGTCCTTTATTTATACAAACTGATGAGTGTTGAAAGGAGGTGTCTCTTCATTGGCAGGGCTGACTTGTCTTTCTGGGTGGTTAGAACCACTTTAATTTTCCTAGAGGCCAAATTCTTAATTTTCCTATTACAATTAGGGTTTGACCAATCTGCAAAAGGGGATTTTGTCAATTGCAATGCCCGACATGATCAATACACAAAAGGTGATTGATCTAATGAATAATAAACATATTTTATCTTTTACTTTATCCACAAAAGGGGATAAGAATATTCTTTGTAGTTACACAATATTTCAACACCATCTGAGTCTACATGCATGCACAACATTTTAGATGTCAAAATCCTTTTAGATATACGACCAGGTTCAATGGAATCTCATCTTGCAGTTATTTCTTATGGCAACAACCCCTTGATAATCTCTATGGTTAGGGAGCAAAGAGTTCTTCTCTTTTTCAAATTGAATTTATAAACATGTATGTCAACATCCTCTAATTTTAAGAGGTCAGTGTGACAACAAGTTGTATTTTGACCCTTTATTTTCGCTTTCTACTGACATTTTTCTCAACCACCTTCTCTAGCTTGTACACACCATTAAATGGGTGTGTACCTATTGCATACCAATGCACTTCAATTGCTACAACATCTCCAGTTTCTTTATCAATATTTATAATCTTTGCAATCCAGAATGGATAACCATGTGGATCTTCAGTCGCTAAGACTACAATCATGCTACCCTCCTTAATATCATGTACCAAACCCTTATAAAGGTCTTCCATGGCTTCATGTTGTGCATGCGATCTTTTAGAACCAATATACATTTCTCTTTCCTCTACTTGTGAAAACTCAATAACACCTCGAGATTCTTGTTGCTCAATAATGTTTCTTTCTTCGGATTCATTTGGCATATTCTGTGACCAATGAAATGGAGTCTTCTAAAATGTATCTTCATTTGTTGAGCTTGAAATTATGTCACTTTGACCATTGAAAAAATCCTCCCACCAAATAGAATCAACAACATCAAGTACTCATATGTATCTTTAATGGACTTTTTTATTTCTTCCAAGCATTCGGAATAATCTAGCCAATTATGTCAGAAAGGGCCAAAAAAAGGTATGTCCAAAATTCTAACTATCTCTTGAGCATGTTGAGGTCGAACATGTGCCCAATGCTATGAAGGTACAAAAGAATCATAAATTGAAAGAAATAAAACAACAAAGAAATAAGCAGGCCAGTCATGAAGTAGTTATAGTTAAGTTTGTGTCATTTGACACACAGATTGGAGAGCATCCTAAGGTGAAATAGGGCAGAAAGAAAAAGGGGGAGCATGTTGGCCCTTGGTTATGGAAGTAAACAAATATTAAGGCAGAAAAGATAGAATACGAACTGCACGGAAGACATAGTGACTGATACTGGGTCAAAGTGAGCAGAAGAGAAGAAAAGACAGAGTGAAGTAAGATAAAGCAATCTGTTGGACAAGGAGATCGGGAATGACAAATTAGCAAGGAACACGGATCATGGACAACTCAACAAGTGGAAAAATCCACTAATGGATGCTTCAAGAGAACCGCATGAGAAAGAAGGAAACACATGCTGGCGAAGCCCTGAAAATGCAGGTCAAGTTGACCTAGGGTTTTAGAAACCTAGGGTTTTGGTATCTAGGGTTTTGGCACTTAGGTTTCGACCTAAGGCTATCGGTGAGATATTGTAATGTATAAATAAGAACCTAGATGAGGGAAGAGGGTTCGTTCGAAGTTCATTGTGGTTAGGAGTGATTATTGTTGTTGTGTGAGAGAGAAGCATTGAGCAGTGAGAGAAGTCTGTGTTGTAATATCATCATTTGGGTGAGAAGATCAACCCTGCAACTGGGTGTGCAGGGAAGGGAGAAGAGAGAATATCTTCTAGCTAAGAGTGCAGATAGAACTGTATGCTTTCACCTAATATATTATAAAGCACAGTTCTATGGATGTAGCCCTAGGGAGAGGGTGAACCACATATATCTTGTAGTTGTGTGGTTTTATGTTGTGTTCTTGTCTTCTAATTGCTTTATTATTACATTATTGTGCTAGATCTGAGATATACTGTGCAAAGTAGGACCAAGATGGTAACTGATATCTAGATGTTGTGTCATTCTTGTATTGGATCCACTTTGTATTTCCTCTGGTTGTAGACACCTGTGTCCTGCAACCCCCCATAGCTACTTCGGGTGAGACTGCATCTTCTTCCCAGGTGTTGCCGAAAGGGCTAGTAGTTAGGGCTTGTTGGTGCGCTCTAGGAGCTGAACCTTGGGTTTGCCCCTGTGCCAACAAATAGTTCCATTGTTGGGACGAGAATCTTCTTGAGGGAATGTCAAGGTGGTTTCAATCGAAGACAAAGATTCAGAAGTGGATAGAAGATCAAGAAAAGGACTTCGTAGAATCCCAGAACAAGAACCCTAAGCTTAGCACCGAGGACTGGTTGGGAAGGTATATCTTTACTGATATACATGGGATTTTCTTTGGAGGAATTCATCATGAGCTATATGAGTGGTTAGCTAGGTTAGAAGATACTCAGTTTGAGATCAGATCTAGACCACCTTTGGTTTGGATGTCAACGTTGATCAAGAAGGTCAAGAGAGTTGATAACGTCATGTCAAGAGTAGTAGATCACTGGTTCGATAACACCATTGGAGGGTACATCACCGAGTTTGTTGTTGATAAAGTAGAGTCATATATCCAAGAAGAGAGGTATTTCTTTAAGGGACCTCGAGGGAAATTTTTTCACTTCTTGAAGTTGAATATCAAGATGTTATTGGATGAGAGGAACATCTTGAAGGTACAATAGTGGGTCAGATTGGAAAAATCTAATGTTCAAGAACTCAGACAGTGATAGTGACACAAAGACTAGACATACGCACAATGGGAGAGCATTCAAAGAAGTTCCTCTCGCGAACTTGTTTAAGAAAAACTACGAGGAAGAGGGATTCTACAGTGGAAAAGAGGCAGATATGACAAATGAAGATCATTCAAAACCTATTGGGTAGAGGAAGGATAGACTGAAGAAGCTCGCCAAGAAGAGCCAGAAGCTTCAGGAATTGCGCAGACTGTTGAAGTAAGTACTATTATTCTTCCTGTTGTTTTAGCAACATTAAGTAACCAGACTAACCTAAGCTATCAGAACACTCATAGCACTGGTACAAGTAGTTCAATATGTATTCAGTCAGGAAATATAGGAATATCTATGGCAGATGAGATGAGGTTACCCACCATTAGAGGAGATGGATCTGAAGATTATGATCAGCACTGGTTTCTATGTGAAGTTGTATGGAGTATTAAGAATGTCATTGATGAAGCTATTAAATGAGCTCAGTTTAGCACTACCTTAAGAGACTGCGCACTGAGCTCATACATGAAATTTGTCCAAGGAGCTACACCTAAAACAATGAATGTCATTAAGACTGTGTTGACTGTTGAATTCAAGAAACCCAAATCAGATTCATAGTGCATTACAGAACTGAAAGAAATCAAATAGAGAGTAGTTGAACCTTTGTGGGAGTTTGATCAGAAATTTAAGACCTTGACATGCCATTTGAGCTTTCAGATCCTGGATGAGAAAAAAAAAGAATGGTTCATCGCTGCCCTCCTACCACACATCAGAGTCCCCTTGATGTAGGAGAAGGTCGCTTCACAGGCTGAGGCATTGGAGATCTCCATGAAACTAGAATCAACCCCTATGGGAGAATCCATCTCAGGTATGAGTCAAATATTGAGTCATCTAACTATCTTATCTCTGCAGGTCGAAGATATGAAGAAAGACAAGGGAAAAGATAAAAGAGAAGACATTTGGTATTAGATGCAAGTCGTAAGGCCATGACAAGGAGAATTTCCCCCTATTTCATGAGTACTTGGCATATGGAGCTATGAACCCTTTAAAGCAGGTTACTCTACCATGATGCGAGGTATGTAGAAATAGACATCACCCTGGTGAATGATATTACATGAAAAAATATGTTCAGGTACCCACAAATATGTATTGCACATTCTGCAAGTTAGTAGGGCACGAGGATAGGGATTGTAGGGCCTATGATCTCATGCATGAAAGGTCAAGAGATGTATACAAAATTCAAGGTGAAGTACAACAAGAAGGGAACACTACGCAGTATCATTCCCCTGGAAGAAGAAAATTCAACCCTCGTGGTGGATTCAGAGGAAGAGGATGAGGAGGAGGTATGGGTCGAGATAGAGGTAAAATCATCTGTTATAACTACGCACAGCTAGAACACTTGGCAAGGGACTGTCAGAACCCTTGTACCACATGCAGTTACTGTAACTCATTCGAACATGTTATTGAGGAATGTCCAGCATTGCTAGCTAAGCTTAAGGAAAGACAGGGTGTGAACCAGCAAGTGCAACTGATATACGTTGAACCTCACAGAGAGGACCCTAGAGTTGTTGTTATCACTAGAGGAGGCATTTCTATAGGAGAATACAAGGTGACTCTAGGGAAGACCACAGAACAATCAGGAGTCAGAAAAGATGCAGAGAAGACACAATATTTTTATCCAAAGAGAGAGAAACATATATTTGAGGAAGCAATAAAAGAATTCGGGAGAGATCAGGCTTCTTCATCAAAGGCACGACCATAAGTGAGAGAATGTGGAATGCCTCTGGCCTTTGATCGGTCTACTTCACCTGGAGAAGGAAAAGAGGTAAGTAAACTCATGGAATTCTGATTCACTTGCATCAGTTTAATAAAGGATGAAAGTGTTGTACAAGAGCTACAAAATTTAATCAGACAGTACAAGATAGCAAAGGTGGATCCCTTGTTGAATAGAGTTGTTCACCAAATCTCTAAAAATAGAAGGACAAATAAGGAACTACACCTGAATGCTCAAATTGGAGAGTATGATATAGACTATGTGGTCCTCGACTTAGGGTCAGAGGTCAATGTCATGACGAAGCAGACCTAGGCACTAATGAGAAAACCTAAGTTGATATATTCCCCTATCAGGATTAGGATGGCTAATAAACAAGTTGTAAGCCCCTTTGGAAGATTGGAACATGTCCCTATGGACATCGACAAAGTAAGGACGTTTGCAGACTTCGAGGTGATTGAGATAGTTGATGATAGCTATCCTTACCCCGCATTGTTAGGAATTTATTGGGCTTTCAATAATTCCACTGTGGTTGATTTAAAGAAAAGGAGAATGAAGTTTGAAGGAGATGGCCTTAGGGTCATTGCACCTTTGGATCCTGATGAAGGTTGGAGATACACAAAACCCATCAGAGAAGAAGATCGCACGTATGAACTAGAAAACATATACAAATTAACAGCCAGATAACAAGATTACATTAATCCTACAACAGATGGGAACCTAAGTTGGCGAAGTGACAACGCATGTTCATCAGATTCAGAAGAAGAACTGGAGAGATGGCAGAACAAAATGTATGAAGTATCTACAGGGAGGTGTGCTAGATTAACCAGATAAGTTCGTTGGATCAGCACAACAGTAAGTAATTTGCCCACCTTTGATGGCTTAAATCATTTGGAAGCTTTCTTGTTGGAATTTGAAGAAATTGTACCAATACAAAAAATATTGTTGGCACTGGATGAGGCCTTGAAAGCAACTCCAGCAAGATGGTGGGGGACACACAAGAACAACATTATAGAATGGGTGCAAAGTCACACTTTGATGACAGCGTGATTTTCAGAACAAGTAGAAGGTTGTGAAGTTAGGTACACAGGTCAAAGTTGTCTGAAGGACCATGTGCGAAGTTGCGAGGAATCCTGGAGCAACATTCCTCAAGAGAAGTGGGTGCAAAAATTCATTAACACACTGGACACAACCCCTATCAATTGGTATCTTCAAGCCGAACTGTGCCTCATCACTGCAGACTGGGAAGGTATGACTTAGAACTTTGTAATTACCTTTTTGTTTGAAAGCCAATATCCTACAGTGGATCAAGCATTACAGATTGTAAGACAGAAAGTATTTGAGGAGGCACCTAGCCTCCCTTTGGAACAAGAAGAGGACGAATGGACTGTGCCTCTTCAAAAATTGCAAGGTTGTTACAATATCAATGCTGACAAAGATGATGATCCTAGGAAGGTGAACATCGTCGAAAGAAAAGGACAAAGAGACATAGAAGGACAAGGGGTCGAGCTACCTTTCATTGGAAAACCAATCAAGATCCAGAAAGTTAACATTGGAACAGAGAAAACACCGAAGCTTGCAAATGTTGGAGATTATTGGGATGTTGCCACTATTGACAAGATCACAGAGTTACTGCATGAATATCAGGACTTGTTTCCAACCAAGTTCACTGATATGAAGGGAATTAAAGTGCCCATGGGAGAGATGAAGATCTCTTTGAAACCATATGCAAAAATAGTCAAACAGAGACCCTACAGATTGAACCCTAAATATAAGGAGAAAGTGAAGATTGAATTAGACAGAATGCTAGAAGCAAGAATCATAAAACCTGTTGAAGAGTCAGAGTGGATTAGTCCTATGATGGTACAAGACAAGAAGACATGAGAGATCAGGATCTGTGTAGATCTCAGGAAGCTGAATGATGCATGTTTGCATGACCCATTCCCTACACCATTTACTGACGAAATGCTAGATAATGTAGGAGGACAGGAGGTATATTCTTTTACAGATGGATTTTCAGGATACCATCAGATCCATATTGCCAAGGAAGATCGCCATAAGACCACATTTGCAACAGAATGGGGATCCTACCAGTATACAGTGATGTTGTTTGGATTGAATAATGCACCAACCATCCTTTCCAGGGTGGTGGTCGAAGCATTCAAGGAGTTTTTACACAAATTTCTGGAATCATACTTTGATGATTGGACTATTTTTAGCTTATTGCAAAATCATATTGAATGTTTAAGACTAATGTTGAATAAGTGCAGATAGTGTCAGATTGCCTTGAACCTGAAGAAGTGCATCTTCCTCTCACCCTTTGGAGTGTTGCTAGGCCATATTGTATGTAAGTAGGGATTGCTGGTATATCCATCTAAGATTGCTAGTATAATTGATTTTTCCCCTCCTACTTCAGTCAAATAGTTGCGCTCTATGTTGGGACATACTGGATACTACAGGAAGTTCATTAAAGGCTATGCACATATTACAACACTGATGGAGAAGATTTTTAAGAAAGATTGTCAGTTTCAATGGACAGAAGAATGCCAGCAGAGCTTCAACACACTGAAATAGAAAATGGTTATTGCGCCTATTTTGGTTTTCCCATATTGGAGCAAGGAATTTCATGTGCATGTCGATGCATCTTCTATTTCATTAGGATCCATGTTAGCAAAACTGGGAGCTGGAGACATTGACCACCCGTTAGCCTTTGCTACTAGGAAGCTATCAACAACTGAGATTAATTACACCACCATTGAGAGAGAAGGGTTAGCCATGGTGTATGCATTGCAGAAGTTTCTCCACTACTTGTTGGGAGGACACTTTAAAATGTTTACTGATCACTCCGTGCCTAGTCAACAAGCCAGTGTTGGGAGGGAGAATAAGTAGGTGGTTTCTGCTATTTCAGTAATATGATTGATATCGTGGTTAAGCCAGGGAGAATGAACAAAGGACCTGACCACTTGTCAAGGTTGGAACATGGAGAGGAACCTAGTAGTTTGGAGGATACACTGTTGGATGCACATTTGCTAGCCATTAGAAAGATTGATGATCACTTCGTCGAGATAGTCCAGTTTCTATCAACAGGAATGGCACCTAGTGAATACACAATTATTCAGAAGAAACAACTGGTGGTCCGCGCTACAGAATTTTCACTTATAGATGGACAACTATATAACATGGGACCTGATGAGATCTTGAGGATATGTGTTATGGAAGTAGAAATACCATTGATTTTGGAAGAAGCTCATGAAGGCATCATAGGAGGACACTACGCAGGAAATGAAACTACGCAGAAGGTCCTTAGAGTTGGCCTCTGGAGGCCTACTTTACACAGAGATGCTAAGGACTACTATAGAGCCTGCGATGTATGCCAAAGTGTTGGGAAACCGTCCAGAAGATATGAAATTCCTTTAGCACAACAACTGACCTTACAAGCATTTGAGAAATGGTCCATTGATTTCATGGGACCTATAAAACCACCAGGAAAGTGCACTGGAGCAAGGTACATAATCACTGCGACATAGTACTTGACTAGATGGGCCGAAGAAAGAACAATTAAGGATTGTAGGGCAACTACAGCTGCATGCTTTATATTTGATGATATCATAACCAGGTTTGGATGCCTGAAGATCCTTACGAGCAATCAAGGCACACATTTTATTAATAAGACCATTGAATCCTTGACAGAGGAATTTGCAGTCCATCATCAGAAGAGCACACCCTACCATCCACAAGCAAATGGGACAGTTGAAGATTCAATAAGATATTGGAGACAACGTTGACGAAGATCTACAGTGTGCACAAGGATGACTGGGATTTAAGAGTACCAGTAGTACTATGGGCCTATAGAACCACTTGGAAGAATCTAACAATGAAAACCCCCTTTAAGTTGGTTTATGGCCTAGAAGTAGTTGTCCCGATGGAATATTTGGTTCCTAGTCTAATAATCGCAGCCTTTACAGATATGGATGACACTGGCGCTATTCAAGAGAGGATCACGCAGTTGGTCAAACTAGAAGAAGATAGATTTATTGTTGGATTCCATCAGCTAGTTCAGAAGGAACGAGAAAAGGCCTACCATGACAGGCACATCAAGAAGAAAGCATTTAAGCAAGGAGATCTGGTATTGGTCTATGATAGAAAATTTATGAAGCATCCAGGGAAGTTCATAACACATTGGCTAGGGCCATATGAGGTTTTCTATGTTATGGAAGGAGGAGTTACGTAGTTGAAGATGTTGAATGGAGAATGGAAGGAAGGTTTGGTGAATGTGAGCCAGTTGAAATTGTACTATGCCAACTAGCTCCCTCGCATCTCTCATTAAAAGTCGAAGGAGAAGGGTCCAGGTACCAGGTGCAGTTGAAACTGGGTACCAGACACAGAAAACACATTCTGCACATAGTGGGGGGAGGAGAGAGCAAAAAGCACCGGTTGCTTCGTGCAACCGAAGTCGAAGCAAAACAGAAGGATCAGAGATGAAGTGCCCCAAGATGAGTCACAAGTGAGTGTTGGGGGTTGTTGGCCCTTGGTTATATAAGTAAATGAATATTAAGGCAGAAAATACAGAATAAGAACTACGCGGAAGACACAGTGACTGATACTGGGTCAAAGTGAGCAAAAGAGAAGAAAAGACGAAGCGAAGTAAGATAAATCAATTCGTTGGATGAGGATATCAACGAGGAAGACGGATCGTGGACAACTCAACAAGAAGAAAAAGCCACCAATGGATGCTTCGAGAGCACCGCGCGAGAAAGAAGGAAATACAAGTTGGAGAAGCTTTGAAAACGTGGGTAAAGTTGACCTAGGGTTTTAGACACTTAGGGTTTTGGTATCTAGGGTTTTGGCACTTAGGTTTCGACCTAAGGATGTCAGTGAGCTATTGTTGTGTATAAATAAGAACCTAGATGATGGAAGAGGGTTTGTTCCAAGTTCGTTGTGGTTAGGAGTGATTATTGTTATTGTGAGAGAGAGAAGCATTGAGCAGTGAGAGAAGTCTGTGTTGTAAGATCTTCACCTGGGTGCGAAGATCAACCCTGTAGCAGGGTGCATAGGGAAGGGAGAAGAGAGAAGAGAGAAGATCTTCTAGCTAAGAGCGTAGATAGAACTATATGCTTTCACCTAATATATTATAAAGCACAGTTTTGTGGACGTAGCCCTAGGGAGAGGGTGAACCACGTATATCTTGTTGTTGTGTGGTTTTATGTTGTGTTCTTGTCTTCTGATTTATCTGTTATTACATTATTGTGCTAGATATGAGATATACTGTGCGAAGTAGGACCAAGATCGTAACTGATATCTAGATACTGTGTTGTTTTTGTATTGGATCCACTTTGTATTTCCTCTAGTTGTAGACACCCGTGTCCTGCAACCCCCCATAGCTACTTCGGGTGAGACTGCATCTACTTCGCAGGTGTTGCTGAAAGGGCCAGTAGTTAGGGCTTGTTGGTGCACTCTAGGAGATGAACCCTGGGTCTACCCCTGTGCCAATAGAGCATGTCCTAGAAATTCCAAGTAAACCAAATTGGAAGACTAGGTTGACCAACCAGCTGAGGCTGAACTACAAAGCCTTGTTTGATCCATCCCTTAAGGAGAAAAAGCCTATTTCAATTGAAGATCAAGACGTTGATGACAAACCCTCTAGGTTTACCAACATGGAGGAAATGGCCATCCACACCTTGAAGGAAATTCTCATAGGTAAGACCATAAATAAGAGAAATAAGGGACATACCTTAGGTATTAAACCCATTGATTTGGAAGAAGAGTTCACCACTAGTCTATACCCAGAGAAATATTTGGTGGACACTGGTCCAGACCCTGAGCAAGATTTCAAAGAAATTGGTCCAGAAATAGAGTAAATCCCATTGCAAGTTTTAGAAGAGACCAAGCCAGAGGAAAAGGGGAAAATGATAATGGTACATGATCCTATGAAAGACAAAATCGAAGACAAACCTGAGAACAATACCAGGTATGAGATGAGACCTAGGAAATCTAAGATTGCCATTGATATCAACAGGCTTGCTGCTGATGAAGAGCGTGAACTTAAAAATGGAAACAGATTGAAAATAGACATTAAGCCTAAAGTTGAAGGTGACAGGGAAATGGAGGACAACAAATAACAGGTGGAAACCCTCAAACAACAAAATGATAGCATGAGGCAGCATATTCAAGAGCTGCAGCAACAATATCAATCTCTTGATATGCAACATTCAAAACTACAGAGAAAGTACCAAAAGTTGCAGAAGAAACTTCAAAATACTTGCATGTTCCTAAAAGAAATCATCTAAGTCTTTGCTGTCAGTGAGTAAGGGAATATGAAGCTTGTGCAAGCTGTGTTCCAACGTTGAAGGTTTCTTTCTCCAGCTAGTGGCATATGTGTGGATCCATGCAAAGTCAACAACAAGTTCCAACCTTTGAAGACTCTTGTTGTGCAACTCTTACACTTTTTGTTATCAACAATGATTCTATCTCTAGTTATAGAATATTTTTGTTTTAGTTAGAGATATTACATCTAGTTGTAATAAAGATATTTTTGATAAAAAAAATGTTTTAATTAGCTCGAAGTAATGGGCCCAGAAGAGGGGATTTATTCCTACAAACTAGCACTTAAACTTTTCTTCACTCAGTTTAAAGAAGTGTTCATGAATTGTAATCATAACTGAATGGTTAAGTTGATATCTACAGGTTTCGATGTAATGCAGAAATTAACTCTAGAATTTAGATCTTAGATAGGAATTCAAATCCTTTTGGTGGATAAATAGATGAATATGTGAATGTAAAGGGGTTCAGCTTTTTTGGGTGCATCAAACTATTAGGATATAGACTGGTCTTATGAAGTGTAAATATCTACAAAGTTTTCAACTCAGTGAATATAATTTATGGTGAACAGATTGTCTTTTTCTCAATCATGCTTGTGTTTTCTTCTTATTTGGATGCATGTTGAATGTCTTGAAATTTTTTTTTATCTTTCAACTAATGTGTTTACAAACTGTTGATAAATTTATTCAAATTATTGTTTTAGGTTTAATGCAATATGTTAGATCTAAAATTGCTAGCTACAAGTGAAAAATTGTATGTTTGTCAATGGTTTTGTTCTTCTTTTACATCTTTTATCTGTTACACCAGAATGCATGCCAATGGATAAGGGAAACATTGTGGTGAATAATTTTGAACTGTTCAACTAGATCCATTCTCTTGAATCTCATCCATCAGTCGACCATCAAAACAAACAAACCAAACTTACAAAAAACAAATCATTCCAACAAATGAGGTGGCCTAGCTCTACCCTTTAGCAATCAGGTGTAGAACTTAATACCAACACTACCTATGCGAAAGGTTAGGTAGGTTAAGTCCCTAACACAAGATTTGATTTGGTCAAGATGGGGGAAAGATATAGAAGTTAAAAAGGAAGGATAAATAGAGGAGTAACCCTTCGCCTTGGCATTATGATTTGATATCTTATTGAGTGCTCTTGTAGCCATCATTTTCCTTGGTATTTTGGGAAAAACCCTTCCACTATAGGTTTGGTTTTTGTGGTGCAATTTTCACCCTAGCTATAGAAGAGGATGATTCATTTGGAGCTCTCATTGTAGTTCATTTGGAGTTTGATTTCATGTTGGAGGTATTTGGGAAGCATATTGGCTTGCGCAAGGTGTTTGTCGAAATTTTCAAGAAGAGGTTGATTTTTAAATCCACAAGTTCTAGGAGGGTTTCATGCATTTGCAAAAGGGGACACCCCCACGGGTTGAGCACAGGTTTTCCCGTGAGGCCCCACTAGAAACCACATAGCCATGTCACGAGGACCTCTGCAAATTGGGGTTTGTAGCCATCTACCAGACCAAGATTGTGAGGAGCTCAAGAGGGGATTCACTTTAGATTGGAGTTGTTGGAGCATACTAGAGTAAGGATTGGTGAGTCTTGGACCAGTGGACACCACAGGTTGGAATTATTCCATGTTTTCTTGTGTGTTTCTGTAGTAGATTGTGTAGCTGACTGGAAGACATTAGATTTGTGTGCTCAATAGTATTATGAAGTTTTATTACAACCATTACACATCATTATACTAATTTTGGGAGTTTCCATCCATAATAATATGCCATGATTATCTACTCCATATTTGTGTAATGAATGTATGCTATATGTTTGAAAATATTCCTCATTGAGAAAAATATATATAAGAAGTTAGCAATACATTCATATAAAAAGAAACAACACATTTTGGGCAAAAAATATTAAAATTCCCTCCTAGCCTAGTTAGTAACATTACAGTGGTATCGAAGTTGGTGATTCTGCCAGCCTATGAATACATTGATGCCTAGAATAAAAGGGTGTGGAGGAAAAAACTCTCGAGAGTCAATGGAAAGAGAAAGAGAAGAAAATCACACAAAGTTAGAACCAAAAGGAAGCATGTGAGACAACCATGATATAAATATGCTCTAGATATTACAAGATCTGGTCAAGGGTCAACTTGAATCATCCTAAAGAGAGGCAGAGACAACAAGGTTATAGAAATAGATGCTTGAGGCGCTCACAAAGTTGATAGGCCAGCATGGGAGTATGAATGGAATAGGTCAGGTTGGACCCAATGGATCTCATTGGGGTGACAAAATGCACACTAAGAGTTGCAATAACCATACCCCAACTTAGAGCAGGAGCCTAAAGATTCTTAGGCCTTTATTACAACAGTTCATGACGGGGCATCCTATAGAAGCACATGTGTAACCGGATCAGGGGCTTGATATTAACACCTCATATAGGGAGTACAAGACTATAGATGTAGACATCCATGAGAAATTTTCCTATAAATACTTATGCAACCTCAAACATAATTATATCCAAAGGAGGGGAACAAAGGAGAACAAATCCCACATAATTTTGATCTCATGTGCAAGGTGGAAAGGTTGACTATTCCACCCTTTGATGGGTCAACAAATAGCATGACCAAGGCCTGGGTACATAAGTTGAAAACTTAGATCAAACGTAACCCAACGACCGAAGCTGAAGCAATTAAGTATGCCACCCTGCACTTGGAAGGAGAAGCTCACAAATGGTGATACCATGGGATGGTGGCATTATGGAATGCCAACATCACTTCCTATGTGAATTTCACCCATAGTTTGATGGACAGGTTTGACAAGAAGGACCTTGAGATACACTTTAGGGAGTTGGCACAACTTAGACCGACAAACACACCATAAGTATACATCACATATTTTCATAGGATGGCATTTGTGGTGACATATATCTCTCAACAAATATTGGTGATGCTATACATGGAAGTTCTAGTTGAACCCCTGAGAGGATGGGTGAAGGAATATAAGCCAACCACATTGCATGAGGCCATCATGAGATCCCAT
>JASDQU010263914.1:0-15454 GCA_032191745.1 Picea mariana | reverse complement strand
GCATAAAATCAATATAAACCTATGTATGTGATCAAGGAATCATACAATAAAACACAACAAGATTTATAGGAAAGAATCATATTACTGTATCATATTAAATGTGAAAGCGAGATTACAACCATGGCCTTGATGTCATAAGGTCCCTTCCAACTATCCTTCATTCCCCACACACTTCCACTCCAAGATTTCTGAGAGCATAGATATAATAATATTCACAATCTATCTTAACAAAATGGTTCATCTAGCCAAGCTAACAATCTCCAAAGATCAATCCAAACCAAGCTCCAAAATCAAAAGCTAACCTTCTCCATGAGAGCTCCTCTCACTTTATAAGTTGAAGAGGATAAGGTGAAGAGGCTAGGATTCCCACTAAATCATGAAAGCGAGTAAGATCCAAACCATTTGGATTCCACCTCACATTGGAAGTTTCTCCTTATAGAAGCATCGAGAAGATGCTCGTTTTTCCCACGTATGAGCATTTTCGCACCTTGTCTGTCTAGCAACCTGTGAACACTTCGCGACCTAGCTATGGTGCAGCCTGTGAAAATCAGGCATTTTCACACCCTAGCTATAGTATAGCATGCGAAAATCCTATTTAATAGGGTTTTTACAAAGGAAAATGCAACTTCTTTTCTCAGGAAAAGTTCTTCTCCCTTATTTCTTCAGGAACTCAGTCCACTAACCCCTCTGAAGAAAACAGATAGGTTTACATCATTAACGGTCATAGGGATGATGAAAATAATGTGTAATAGAGTGCTAGCGAGGGACTGGGTACTCTTCTCACTGGATACTTTTCCATGTTGTCTATAGAATCCAGTCGCGCTTTACAATGTCTCTGCGTCGCAATTAGCAGAAGCAGGATTGTTGTTGACATTGTCCCTGTCTTGGGTTAGGTGTCTATGGATAAAAGAGGTGTTAAAGCCAAAAACCAGTAAATGTTCTTGAAAAATTCCATTAGGTTCGAACCCTTTTAGCCTTTCAACGTACGTTAGGTTCAATTTCTTGAAATGGGCGGAAAACTCGTCAATCTTTTTGATGTTTCTGCACACAAAGTCTCTGACTTTCTTGGGCAGAGGAATGAACTATTTTTTTTTCTTGTCATGGAAAAAATGCAACCAGTGGTTGTATTGCCTTGCTATTTATGAAACAAACATCTTGTCCATTATGTGGCATGGAAGGAAGGCATGATTTTCCTTAAAGCCAAAGACCATGAGGACACTGTGATTTTCCTCTTGCTCAAGTCTTCCCTTCCTTTTCAAAAACTTGGTTGCCTGGCCAGACATCCACGGAGCATTCTTTCCTAACAGTAAATCTTTGAAAACTGAGATAAATCCATTAAAAGCTTCATAAAAACAATGGGAGGCCTTGTGCCTCCACAGGGCCTCGTACCAGAATGTTACTAGGTCAAACCCACAGTTTATTTTATTGGAAAGAGAAATTTTTGGAAACGGGAAGCAATGCAGAATTGCGAAAATCAAGTAGGATGACATATAAAATTTATTCGATTCTTTGAATCATGACAAATGGGAACATAGCTCAATGAAAATTATCTTCCCCCAATTGAAAATGTATTGTTCCTTCACTGTGAAATATAAAATATAAATAATTATATGGGAAATGCTTGTCGTGGATGCCTGACCCGTTATTCTTGTAAACCGCCAAGCAATTTCCCGGAATGGATTTCTAAAGGAACTTACCTGAAACCTTGTGATATCTTTAGGAACTGTTGTCGAGTCTTCGAGGAAGTCGGCTAAGATGTCCAACCCGTTATGATGTTTTTCTAGAAACTGCTTGCAGTCTTGTCCTCTGAACGTCAATGTTGGCCCCGACAATTTTAACATCTCACGAAAGACCTGAGGTGAAAAAGAAACAAGATAATGGTCGCGTAGTGGAATAATTCTTTTTCCTGGAATATATTTTTCAGCGCACCAAGAGACCACTTCCTTACAGTCAAAAACCTCAAGGACGTAGCTTGCATGAGTGATTCCATAGGTCCAAATCACTTTGTTCTGGGCGGAATGGCATAAATAATAAAAGTATGCCCTAGACCAATGGAAGTTCTAGTCATCGTGTGCAAAAATATTTACTGTATCTCCACAAAACTGTTGTTGACTTGCTGCCATAAGTCTATAAGAAAATTTGTTTGCTCCAGATGATGAATGAAATGAAAAGTTGGAAGGGATAATATAACCTTGCGCAAGGCAGCGAGAGATACTTTGAAACATTTGTGAGTCATGGTAGAGTGAAGCTTGCGAGTTCGACAAGCCCGCATTGGAATTGTAGATCATGTAAGTTTTGAGTGAAATATGTACATAACACAACAAGAAGCAGAGTTCGAAACCGCGAACCCACCAACCATGGCCATAAAATTGGCCAAGTATGGAAAGCAACAATGGTCGGTTAGATTCCTCGTGTGATTATATAGTTGGAGATAAATATATGTCAACCCACCAATGCTAGAAACCACGATCATAGAAAGGTGACTAAGTATATAACCACAAAGCGATAATACAAGGGAAGAAGAAAAGGGAAAAAGGTCCAACAAGTCCACGGTGGAATTTTAAATTAGATAAATTTTGAGTGAAATATGTATATCATGGAACAAGAAGCAACATATTTTGAATGGCCAACCCAAAAAATTGACTAAGAATTGGAGATTTCATGAATCCATGAACAGGAGGATCCAAAATAGGGTCACAATGTCTGCCCAAAACACGTGAGGGCTCGAGGGTCAAATTGTATCGTTCAAAACATTTCAATGCATAATCTGTAAGATGGAAGAGGGGACGATGTCAAAACCCGATAGTCAATTTCTATATTGTGAAGGGATGGATGCTAACTGTTTCATATTACTATGTGCAACTGTCACTTGTAAGAGTTAGTAGTAAGAGAATAACCAATGTATATTAGGAAGCACATTTGTGAACCATGGTATAGTGAATCTTGCTAGTTCGAGGAGTCTTCAGTAGAATTGTAGATCATAGAAGTTTTGAGTGCAAGATGTACATCAGGGGACAAGAAGAAAAAGAGTTTGTGACTGCCAACCCTACAACCGTGGCCATAAATTTGGCTAAGTATGGAAATCCAATGATTATATAGATGGAGATAAAGATGTCACCCCACCAATGGTGGAACCCACGATCATAGAAAGGTGACTAAGTATATAACCAGAGAGCCATAATACAGGGGAAGAAGAAAAGGGAAAAAGGACAAAGGATTCTGTGGTGGAATTGTAGATCACGAAAATTTTGAGTACAAGATGTGAACCCGGTATCAATTTCTATATTGCGGAGGGCCGGATGGCAACTGAGGTAGCAACAGAGACTTTGAAACATTTGTGAACTGTGGTACAACAAAGCTTGATGCCAACCCAAAATAGTATCCAAGAGTTGCACATTTCATGAAACCTACAACAGGAGGATCCAAAACAGGATGACAACGTGTCCGTAGAAGAAGCAAGTCCCCGAGGTTCAACTTCTATTGTTCCGAACATTTGAATGCATAATATGTAACACAGAAGAGAGGATGATGTCAGAATCCAGTAGTCGATTTGTATATTGTGAAGGGTGCGATGCCAGTTGTTTTGTACCTCTCTGTCCAGTTGTCGTTACTAAGATCTAATTTAGTATTGAAAATAATTTTTTAGATACTGTTAGATACTTCATAGGGATTAACATCTGTAAACAATGGCAATATCCACCCTGCCAACCCTGCATTTCGTGTGTCAATTTGTATATAGAGGAACTGGAATCATTGTTTGGAGGACACGAAACAAGAGAAGTGCAATGTTGAGTCAGCCAGTCCGCAGGTCCGCTTGTCAATTTGTATATCACGGAATTATGGGTGCTATTTGTAAGACACACAACAATGGAGGCCCAATTTTGAGCCCTCCCGCCCAAGAACCTGCGATCCAAAATGTCCATAGGTATGAAATGTAGAATTCGTACATGCTATATAAGATATCATGTCCATACTTTATAGTCCCATAATACACGAGAAGAAAAAAAGGGAAAAAGGATGGAGTGGTTCGCAGTGGAATTATAGATCAAAAAAAATTTGAGTGGAAGATGTATATAATGGAACAAAAAAGAACAGAGTTCAATTGTGCCAACTCGAAAACCGCGGGCACAAAATTCACTAAGTATGAAAAGGAACAGTGGACGGTCCAATTTTCCATGCAAGGATATAGATGGAGATGAAATTTGCACCAACCCGACAACCATGGACATAAAATTGGCCAAGTATGGAAAGCAACAACGGTCGGTCAGATTCTTCATGTGACTATATAGATGGAGATAAATATTTGCCAACTCGGTAACCTTGGAGTTGCACATTTCGTGAATCCCGCAACAGAAGGATCCAAAACAGGCCGAGAAGGTGTCTGCAGCAGACGTGAGGCCCCGGCGTTCAAATTTTTTTTCTCCGAACATTTGAATGCATAATATATAACATGGAAGAGCGGACGATGTCGGAATTCGGTAGTCAATTTCTATATTGTGGAGGGTGAAATCCCAATTGTTTCATACCTCTATGTCCAGTTGTCACTACTAAGAGCTAATTTAGTATTGAAAATAATTTTCTAGATACTGTTAGATACTTCATAGGGATTAACATCCACAAACAATGGAAATATCCACCCCGTTAGCCTTGCATTTCGTGTGTCAATTTGTATATCGCAGAACTGGGAGCATTGTTTGGAGGACACGGAACAATATAAGTGCAATGTTGAATTAGCCAGTTCGCATGTCCGCTTGTCAATTTGTATATCATAGAATTCTGGGTGCTATTTGTAGGGCATGAAACAATGGAGGCCCAATTTTGAGCTCGCCCGTAGGAACCCATGGTGGAATTGTAGATCACGGATGTTTTGAGTGCAAGATGTATATACCAAAACGATAAGTAGGTGGGTTTGCATGCGTTGGCCCTGCAACGATGACCATAAAATTGGCTAAGTATGGAAAGGAACATCAAACGGTCAGATCCGTCGTGTGAGGATATAGATGGAGATGAAGACATGTTAGCACACCAACTCTGGAACCAGATACCATAGAAAGGGAAGTAATTATATATCCAGAAAGCGATAACGAGAAGGAAGAAGAAAAGGCCAGTTCATATGCACTGATCCGGTAACCGCAACCATAAAATTTCCTAGGTATGGAAAGGCATAGCGGTCAGTTGGATTCATCATGTGAAGATACAGATGGAGATAAAGATATGTCAGCCCGTGAACCCTACAACCGCCCATCATAGAAAGATGACTAAGTATAAAACCAGAAATCCATAATGGTCAGGAAAAGGGATAAGTATCTAGCAGTCGAAAAAACCTTTTTTTCCCGGTTATTAATGGCAATGTTTTCGAACCCCTACTGGGTTCTCACTAGTAAAAGCATAAACTACAGATCACTGAAGTTCTTTGGTTGCAATATGTATATGACGGAACATGGGACATAATAAGTGCTCGGTACTGCGAACCTGGGGCCTGGTGGCCAGATAATTGGCTAAGTATTGGCCAAGAGAAAGGTTTGATATGTATTTCAATAGTATTCAGACTAGTATCTTTATATGCAATGTTTTTATTATATGCAATGTTTTAATTATAATATTTTTCCGGAAGATGCAACCCCTTACATTGTGTTAAACAAACAATATGTTTTTTTTAAATACCCCCTCTTCTTCCGGTTCTCCTTTCTATACTACTTTTATATTTCGTGCATAACTCTAGATGTTTTTAGAGGTTTTGAACTGGTGATTTTATTTACAAAGTGACTTAACAGTGCACTCCCTCACCAAGTGTTTTACACCATGAAAACAAATTAAAAGATACATTGATAATAATATAATACCTTGATAGAGACTATATAATTTAATATTAAAAACTAACATTAATAATGAATATTTTAGTATTAATAATGAGTATTTTAGAAATAATCTTACTTATTAAGGGGATATAAAGGTACACAATAGATGTGCACATTGGTTTCTTTTGTCTTAAAATATACAATAGAATATAGCACTTTTATGTGTGATGTGTTGATTATACATGTTATAGGTGTATATAGATCCCTATAAATAATAAACAATAGCATAGTATAATAGACTATCACAATTATATTTAAGTAAAAGTGGTTGATATATTTTAATAGACTTCATTAATTTTAAAAAGTAAAAAAAAGTATCATTATTAGTCCCTACAGGAAAGACTATAGCAATAAGTTCATCCTTGAACATATATTAGTAGTTATCTGAATTTTAAAAATTTATGTATTATCCAAAATTCAATCTAATAGTTTGTAATTTTTTAATTAAATAATAAAATAAATAATAGAAAATTAAGATATAAACTTTGAGATCTTATTGCAAACTTAATGGTAAAGTTCTATTAAAGTTAAATAATTTTTCAATAATATATACGCTATGGTGAAGACTTTATTGATACAGAGTCATTCAACTCTATGAGGAGTCATTCAACTCCAATAAAGTTACATCACTATCACTCACAATATTTATTATCCAACTCTATGGAGAGTCATTCAACTCCAATAAAGTTACATCACTATCACTCACAATATTTATTATTCTATGGATTCAAATCACTAATTGGATATAGGTAAGTTGTATGGAGAGTCATTCAACTCCAATAAAGTTACATCACTATCACTCACAATATTTATTATTCTATGGATTCAAATCACTAATTGGATATAGGTAAGTTGTAGTCTTATACTCATCATATTTATTATTCTATGGATTCAAATCACTAGTTGGGTATAGGTGAGTTGTATACATAAGATACTTTCATATGGATTTTAATAACTTTAAATGAAAGCGAGATGACACCCTAATATTCTGCACCAATAATACTTGGTAATACTTGACATAATTTATTTACTTGTTATTATTGTTGATTAAATCCAAAAATCCCAAGTGCTATACTTTATATAATTTAATAAAAATAAGGTTTATGTAATTTATATATAATTTAATAATAATAAGGTTTATGTAATTTATATATAATTTAATACCAATAAGGTTTATGTAATCTATATATAATTTAATACCAATAAGGTTTATGTAATCTTTATGGTTTATGTTTGAGTTGAGTTTTTATTAACTTTATGGTTAACTATGTATGTTTTTATTAGTAGTTTTATGCTTAGGATGATGACTATATAACCCATTTTTCAAATAATTATTGTTTGAAAAGATTAAAAAATTAACTAGTGAATTTATGGTTTGTATAGTTAGTCACTGCACCCACTTCCACTTCAATTAGCCAGTATGGAAACTTGTCCATATGGTTCTTTCCTATGTATAGCATTTTTATTTAGATTTTGTTGTTTTAAATTAGAAGAGTTTATGGTATTCTATGGACTCAAATGTTCTAGGGTTTTTCAAGGTCAAGCATAAATTAGTAATCGGATTTACCGGTTATCTAGGAAAAAATATTTTAGACATTAATGTTGTTTTTACATATTTTTGGTTTTCAGGATGGTAATGAATCTAATTGCAGTTTGTTTATTTGATACAGTTTTCACGGAGAAAATTTTGTACACGCGGTCCAGGGTTAGGGGTTTTTTTTATTTTGTTAAGAGCCGAAGATTTAGAATCTGCCAAAATCCATTTTAGAAACGAAGTAAGAAATCTATGTACTATGTATTATTTCTACTTATCCATACATTAAATATATGGTTATTGATTTTGTTCACTAAAGGAATGGCAAGTTATGGTAGTGGAGTTGTTCAAGAATTTGAGGGGAAACATGGGAAAACTTTGAAAAGATTGTGTTTCAAAAAATTGTTCCTATAGTGGGAGAAGTTTCATCAGGTCATAATCTTGGAATTGAAAAAGAAAGCACGAGAGAGAACCTATGGAAAATTCTGGACGCCATTATAAATAACGCAACAAGCACAATGTTTGATGACAGGTTTGTTGCGTTCCTAGATTGTAATTTTCCTCATTATAAGATTTAAGTGTGGATTTAAGTGTTTATAGCCCAACTTCAACCAAAAGTAGATAGGACATTTCACTCAATGTTAACACACTGGGCGCTAAAAATATTGTGGAAATGGGCAAACGATGTCGTAAACTTCAAATACTCCTGCACATCTTTATATGGCAATTGCACTCGGAAGGGGCTCGTTTTCAAGGGACTTCGTACATTTTGAAAATCTAAAAGAATTCATTCTCTAAATTCCAACAAGAAGATTGCTTCACATTCAAATTATTTTCACAGGTTGTGCCCATATTTTGGTCTTACCCATTTTCTTTTACCTTCTTATTTAGAGCATTGAGTACAACATTAAATGTTAATATATGAGATTGAACTATTTCAATTCATTGATGAAAAACAACTATAAAATATTATATAAGTGATACATTTTACTTTTTGAATATTTATTAGCTTTATTAGCAATTATTAACTTTTTTTTAAATTTAATGTGTGTATAGATCTTTTGTGGCTTCCCATGATGTTGTGTAGATGGTTCTTTCCTGCCTATGGTTTTTGCTTTAAAAATCTATATTTATGTTCATGCTACCAAAAATTTTCTTTAAAACTTGTATTTATGTTAACAAAAGATGAAAAACTGTTAGATTTAGTTTAAATTCTTGAAAATTTAACCCACATTCCTTTCCTAAAACCTACTTTTAGGAATGAAAAACTAAAACCTAATTTTAGAAGGTGAAAACAATTTATAATTTTAAATGTTTCAAAGTTAATCCAATGTTTTTCTTTTTAAACCTATGGTTTATGGTTGGAATTATTTTCCTTAGTTTGTGTCAATTCTTTAGCAAATATGTATATCATGATATATGTATGTTGATCAAGTTTCTTATTTTTGAGTGGTTTGTTTAGCAATATGTATAAAATGATATATGTTTATTATAGGATACAATGGTTTGCTTGTAGGGCCTCAGTATTTCAATTGAAATGTACTCTTATAGAGAATAGTAATGAGAATTCCACCCAAATTGACTTGGTTGTCCCATTATTTTGAAATGTACTCTTATAAAGAATAGTAATGAGAATTCCACCCAAATTAACTTAGTTGTCCCATTATTTATGATTACTATAAAAGGGCATTATGCATGTCTCTCTGTTACAAAGAGAAGCCCACTTACATAGATAAAGATGTATACATTTAGAATCCATCTAGAAAATGAAATATTTGTAGTTTTGATCTTAAATTTGATCCATGCAAACTTGAAATTTCTCAATGACCATTGTTTAAATAACGTTTTCAATAATAGTGTTGTTTTGGAGATCTAATCTTATCTAACAATTTGAAGAGTTACAACTTTTCAGAGTGGATAAGAACGCTTTGGTTAGAATGGATCCAACATCTTGGGAATTTTATACTCTGATTAAGTGGGTGTAAATGAGAATTATAGTTCTGCAATGGGCTCAGTTAACCCATCATACATATGCAGGTTACTGTACAGAATCATAATCTTTGTTTTTTTTTTCTTTAACTTTAGGAAACCGAGTTTAAGTTTTTCACACAATTTGGTTGATATACATAGATAAAGAAACGATATAATTTATTTACTTGGTTGATATATATATATATATAGAGAGAGAGAGAGAGAATGGAATTTATTTACTTGTTTGATTCTAAAATTGAAAATAATAGCAAAATTCTTAAAAATAAAATTAAAAAAGAAAAAATTAAAAGCATATCTAAACTGAAGATAAGACCATATTCTCTTCCAGAATTGATAAAACTATTACTATCAATTATATAAACATTTAAGAACAAAAAAAAATATTCTACTCAAGAATCCATTAACCTAACCAAAGCATTTACCTAACCAAAGCATTGAGAACAAGGGCCAACGCAAGCATTAGTAGTAGAGGCAACATCCATTCTTGTGATCCATATTCAATCTGACTTTCACACTTTGATGGGAAGAATCGATTTACCTTGCCAAAGCATTGGTAACAAGGGTCAACACAAGCATTGGTAGCAAAGGAATCATCCCTCGTTTGGATCCATATCCAGTTCGACCAGCCAGCCATAGAAACAATAGATCGAGTTCATCCATGCATTTAGACATAGTGGGCTCCAGATGCAAAAATGAAATGAACATTGTTATTATGAACAAGGAGGGACCTTGAGCTACTATATTGAATCATTACAGAGCTCACTTTGGTTAGGTTTTACCTAAGGTCCACATGCCAAACAATTTCTTCGATCCGTGTTAAGCATATCGCTCGTTGTCTCCTTGCGTCTGCACCTGCCAGCCACTTGAAGGATACGTCCATGGTTTACATTTGTGCCATGCAATAGCCCATCCTCAAGACACAAGTTCAAATCTTTGGAAGATGTGTCTAACCTTTCATGCCACAACAGTGTTATAAATCCAAATCTATGAATGGTGATACTAAATAGATTTGAAAAGTTATATTTAAACATATTAATTTGAAAAATTTAATCTAACCTCAAGATATAGAAAAAAATCCGTCCATTAAACTCGACTATTGACCTGTATTTTGAGTTACTTCTACGTATAGTTGGAAATGCATGTGAGGTAATGCATAGAACTACTTATTCACGTAAATAATTGGATCAAAGGTTAACTTATTTCGTTTCAAAACTTTTAAATAATAAATTTGTTTTTTTTCAAATTTTTAAATAATAAATTTATTTAATATTTTAATATAATTATAAAGTATTTAGATTAAAAAATTAAATGTGTTTGATAAAGAAATATAACTTTTTTAGAAATATAATTCATAGTTATATTTATTAAATATATTTATAAAATTTATCTAAATCTATAAAAATATATATTTAAAAACAAAATATAAAAATATTATAATTTAGATTTTAACCATAATTTTTATAATTAAAATCTAATATTAAAAAATGAATTTTAAAATAATTATAAAAGTACTTAAATTTGTATTTAAATCTTAATTTTTTTTTTAATAAATGCAATTCATATTTAAATTCTCTAAAAACATGTTTAAGAGATTAAACTTATATTATAATTTATATTTTAAGTGTTGTTGTTAATCATAAGTTTAATTGGAATTTTAGTATTAAAAGGGGAATATTTTCCAAATGAAGATATATTATAGTGGAAAACCATAGTTAAGAGGTGGAACTTTGATAAAGTGATAAAAAAATCACTTTTATCTAATCTTATAATGTAAATGTTTCTCTATCCCCACATGGGGTGATAGTGGGAGCCACTTGTCCAGAGGAGCAGCTAGGAGAGAGCCATTGTGGCGTCAACCACTTGATGGACATGTGCCTCCCACTCCCGCCACCTTAATGCTATTAAATAAACTTTGTATGAGATAGGGTGTCATTAATCTCAGTGTGCCCTACTCTGGCTATCCATCCCCCCAATGGACCAACATCATTGTTGTGCTTTTACTCTGTGAGTGTGTTGGTTTAATGGATGGAACCAGCTCCTCGGTTACTATGAATTGCACTAGATGTACTGGACACCTCATTCTCCTGTGGTTGATTTCTCCAAAGCTCGGCTTTCCGCTCACTTGCTCCTACGCCTGCTATCATTCTCTTTCAGTTTTTTTCACCCTCACTGTGTCTCAGAGATGCCAAGACAGAGGGGGAAGTCCAAACGAGGCTCGGCATGGCGGCCCAGCTGACCGCGTCTGACCCTCTGCCCCCTGCTCGCACCCTCCCATAGTTCCTTCTCCTCATCGTCTTCCTTGTCCTCCTCCTTGGCGCAGTCGAGTCATAGTTCCGCCCTCTCGTTGTCTTTTTCTTATAGGTTCCAGTGGCTTGATTTCTCAGGGACTTCTCTAGGATTTCACCCAGGCCCCCTGGGAGATTTTCCCTTTGCTTCGCAGTCAGTACTAGTGGCTTCTCCCAGTTGCCCCATACCCTGTTACTCGGTGCTCACTCTCAGGGTGATGGCCATGAAGCAAGCCATGGTTCACTTTAGCGGCCTCACTCCCGCGTCAAATCTTGCGCCGACCTTGAATTTGAATTGCAAACAGGCCTTGCACTGTGGCAAGGCCTGGTATTTGAGCTACATCAGGACTTGGATGATCTATGGTTTCACCTATAGATTCTGGATGGGAAAGCAACGCAATTCCTGCAATTGCTTTCAGCATTGAAGGACTCCCACCACCCCTCAGCAGGAGAAGCACACGCAGCAGAGGCTGAGCCACCAATCTTGGCACCAGCCTCACCACTTGGGACCTCGAAGAACGTTGCACCAGTCAAGGAGGAGGATGCACCATCAATCCTGCAGAAGGATGTAATGCAGGAGGACGTGACACCAGTCGAGGAGGATCCATATGCTCTCGAGGACCCGCCACTCGATGCCACCTCCATGGACGTGTGGTCGCACTACATCCCCACCACATGACATGCACAAGTGTCTCTTTTATTTTTCTCGGTTGGAGGGTCGTATATCTGTTTTTTTGTCTCATGGATGCTATAGTGATAATCTATGTCAATTATTGTTTATGTCAATTACTAACAAGCTGGTCACACGTAGGGGTTTGAATTTCACTTTTTGTTATATGTCAGCAAAAAGGTCAAGTTGTAATATTTTGTTGTTAAGACTTGCAAAAACTTTTCTATGGCTGGTAGTTTAAGACTTGAAATATGGAAATGTTCAGTTGGCTGAGCTAGTTTCCCCTTAGGGCAGCTCAGTGTTTACAACCTCCAGCAAAGGGATGATTTTGTAATCTTTGATTTTGGTAGGTTTTTATACAATCTTACTTACAAAAAAAAAAATGTTAATGTTTCTCTATGGTTTTACAATTTAGGGGAGAAATAATTAAACAAATTCAAAAATAACTCATTACTTACAACTTCAAAATTAAAACAATATTAATTAGTGTCACATTCTCCTCATGGAAGCTGGTATGTTCCCCATTGAATGTGAAACCTTAAAATGATATATTTTATGCAAGCACAAGCTATAAAACTTGACCAAAACATGCTTCTTATCATCACCTTGCAATTGTGCCTAAGCAATCTTGTAGTGAAAAGATGATACAAAAATACTTTGATAAATGGTTAAAACTTTGATAGATCCAAGATGATATAACTCTCTCTTATGATAAAAACCTAAAATTAAAATTGAAAATAAAGTGTCTAAATTCCTATGGACTCATGAAAATATCAACAACAAAAGAAAGCTATATTTTTATAAAAACCACATCAACCTCAAGATTAATCATTCTTCCTACCCTAATAAGATTGCAAATACAACATGTGTACTATAAATTCTTGGTCATGTTAAAAATTCCAAACCAAGCCTTAATGCTCTTTCTAAATACTTTTTAACACATTATTCATTTTCCTCAGTGCACTCTTGGTTGTGGGCTTTTCAAGCATGGTGCAACTCCAACCACAAACACATATCCATTGAATCGTGTGCCAGAAATAGATTTATATCCAATTTGCAAGCCTCGTTAAATTGTGCTCTTTATTCATTTTCACACGCAGCAGAGGCTGAGCCACCAATCTTGGCACACGCAGCAGAGGCTGAGCCACCAATCTTGGCACCAGCTTCACCACTTGGGACCTCGGAGAACGTTGCACCAGTCAAGGAGGAGGATGCACCATCAATCCTGCAGAAGGATGTAATGCAGGAGGACGTGACACCAGTCGAGGAGGATCCATATGCTCTCGAGGACCTGCCACTCGACGCCACCTCCATGGACGCGTGGTCGCACTACATCCCCACAACTTGACATGCGCAGGTGTCTCTTTTATTTTGCTCAGTTGGAGGGTCGTATATCTGTTGTTTTGCCTCATGGACGCTATAGTGATAATCTATGTCAATCACTGTTTATGTCAATTACTGTCAAGATGGTCACACGTAGGGGGTTGAATTTCACTTTTTGTTATATGTCAGCAAAAAGGTCAAGTTGTAATATTTTGTTGTTAAGACTTGCAGAAACTTTTCTATGACTGGTAGTTTAAGACTTGAGCTATGGAAATGTTCGGTTGGCTGAGCTAGTTTCCCCTTAGGCTAGCTCAATGTTTACAACCTCAAGCAAAGGGATGATTTTGTAATCTTTGATTTTGGCAGGTTTTTATACAATCTTACTTACACAAAAAAAAATGTAAATGTTTCTCTATGGTTTTACAATTTAGGAGAGAAATAATTAAACAAATTCAAAAATAACTCATTACTTACAACTTCAAAATTAAAAAAATTATTAATTAGTGTCACATTCTCCTCATGGAAGCTGGTATGTTCCCCATTGAATGTGAAACCTTAAAATGATATATTTTATGCGAGCACAAGCTATAAAACTTGACCAAAACATGCTTCTTATCATCACCTTGCAATTGTGTCTAAACAATCTTGTAGTGAAAAGATGATACAAAAATACTTTGATAAATGGTTAAAACTTTGATAGATCTAAGATGATATAACTCTCTCTTATGATAAAAACCTAAAATTAAAATTGAAAATAAAGTGTCTAAACTCCTATGGACTCATGAAAATATCAACAACAAAGAAAACTATATTTTTATAAAAACCACATCAACCTCAAGATTAATCATTCTTCCTACCCTAATAAGATTGCAAATACAACATGTGTACTATAAATTCTTGGTCATGTTAAAAATTCCAAGCCTTAATGCTCTTTCTAAATACTTTTTAACACATTATTCATTTTCCTCAGTGCACTCTTGGTTGTGGGCTTTTCAAGCATGGTGCAGCTCCAACCACAAACACATATCCATTGAATCGTGTGCCAGAAATAGATTTATATCCAATTTGCAAGCCTCGTTAAATTGTGCTCTTTATTCATTTTCCTCCCCGCCCTCTCGGTTGTGGGCTTTTCAAGCCTAGTGCAACTTCAACCACAAACACATATCCATCTAATCATGTGTAAAAAACATATTTATATCCAGATTAAAAGTTCCATACTAAATTGCTTATATATTTTAAAATTTATTGGACAAAGACTAAACTACCATACAATCTTTGTTATATTTAGTAAATATATATATATAGACTTTAGTAATTAAATCATAAATACTTATCCCTACACCCATTTTTAAAAAGAAATACAATAAAAACACCATTTTCCACCTTTTAAAAGTTTCACTCTTACTCTTAGTCAAGTTTTACTCTTACTCTTATTTTTGCCAAAATAACTACAAACACGTGTATCTGTATTCTAAGTCATGTCCACCTGTGCGTCAGCACTAAATGTGCCCTGTCTTGGTCGTTTTTGTCCCTTCTCTTCGCAGATGTACTGTCCAACGATGAGATTTATCCTTCTCTGGAAAATCTTGTTTCTGCCAATATGCAAGATTTTTTTAGCAAAGAAAGTATCAATTTAATGCTTATCACAAAACTTCTTAAAAACAATTTATTTGCCAGGAGTACATAAAGCTCACCGTCTGGTGATACATCCCTTCTCTCTAATAAAATCTCCACGCAATTTAAGTCACAGAACCAGAGAGGCGACCAATACTTCGTTCAAACATGCCACTGC
>JASDQU010263913.1:3758-15533 GCA_032191745.1 Picea mariana | reverse complement strand
CTTAGTTGAGAGTACGCTACAATATCATTTTTTAAGGCTGCAAAGGGGTCTTTGTGATCAAGCCCCCTACTTTTGTAAGTTTTTGAAACTTGTGGAGCAAAATAACATGTTGCAATCCTGATGACGTTACCATTTTCTTATATTTTAAACCAAATGTATTGTTTATTTGAGTCTTCTCTTTCTAACTGAATGAGACGACCTTTTTTTTTCTTCACTAAGACCATGATACCCCCGTGCCCTTTACCATTCTCAACTACTTTGTTCCACACTACCATCTTCACATACTCTTCAAACATAGGTGTCTTGCACCCTTCATGCTCATGTGTTTCCAATAGACAAATTCTGTCCCTATTTTCCACGATAGGTCCTAACCCGGGTCCCCGCCTCCAAGGATAACCTCTACAATTCCAACAAACTAAACTTAAGGAAAGCTGGGAATAGTTTGATTGCTATTTGTTTTGGTTTACAACACCCGAAGTTGAGTCTTCACCCTTATTTGTCCCAACTGGCCTTGTTGCATATTTTCCTACTAGTGAAATTGTTGTCTCTTCTTGGCTACCAACTTGCTGTCATGTTTTAGAATGAGAACTGAAAAAGGCAATAACAACTTTTCCTTTGAACAACCATGCCCTTTTGCCCTCATCCCTTGTTGCCCTAACCTTTAACAACTCTTCATTTCTTTCCTCTTGTTGTCTAATAGTTAAATCTTCATCTAGAAAAAAGCAAGAACCTCTCAAGAGTTGCTTCTTGCCTAGGAGAATTTGTTTGTCACGTATGCTTAACATGATGACTTTTATGAGCCTAACTCTCTCTCCACTAGGCTTACCCACCCTCCATGCTTGGCAAATTCGGCCTTGCCAGAGCAACTTGTCTTTCAAGAATTCACTTGTAAGATTGAGAGTACGTTCATTTTTTCCACACTCTCTCACACCTTTGATAATTATGTTTGTTGCCCTACCTTGTCTTTCCTTGTTTTCTCTACTTTGCATGTCGTCCCCCTGGCTGTGTGTTTCTTTTTCCATATGAGCAAAATTGCTAATGACTTGTACCCAAGTTTTGGAATTTTTTGTACAATCTCTTTTCTCTTTATCTTTTGCTTTCACTCCATGGATGTATGCTTGTTCACCTGTTTCCCTTCAACTTTGGGTGTTTTAGAGTTCATCACCTCTCTAATTTCCACCGGGGAATCTTCCCTGATTTGCCCGGCATCCTTCAAGCCTTGTCATTCATCATTTGCTTCCAAAAGGGCTTCTTGCAACATGGTCACTCGCTCTATTAAAACTTTATTGTTTTTTGTTAAGTCCCGGTTTGCTACTGTCAATAATTGGATTTGAAGGTCTCTCTCATGCCCTTTGACTTCCAAAACCTCTAGTCTCCTCTTGGTATTTAATAACTCTTGCACATACATGTCAGATGACCATGTGAAGTGTGTTGAAGGATACATGCTCGAAGGATATATGCTCGAGGAGGTGTTAATCTAGTTTTAATTTTATAAGAAATGTTTTTTTTCCAACGAGTTTTCATTTTATAAAAAATGTTTTTTTTCCAATGAGTTTCAATGCTATTCATTAGAATTAAAAGAAATTTTCTAGTACAAAATGAGATATAAAGCCCCATGACTATTGTTGTCACACTATCAAAACATTCCCATCTAGTTTTCATTTTACAAGAAATGTTTTATAAAACTTTGAGTATGATATATACAATACATTTGTGGTAAATGTTGAGGAAAAGATATGAAATAATCTTACTCAAGCATTTTCAGATCTTGCTAGGCTAAGGCAAGATAGACGGGAATATCACCCTATGTTTATAGCCTCAAAAATTGTTTCATAATCCACAAGTACTAGCTACAAGGGCTTAGGCTGATTTTTTAATAAATAAAAGATTGTTGTCAAATTCAACATTTTATATAATTTTCTGAATATAACATATGCAAAAACAAATGTAGAGACAAAAGCAAAAATACCAAGTCACATGTTAACACAGATGAGACAGAATAGCAATCACTTATTTCATTCCAAGAAATCAAAAGAATCGTTTTCCTTACAAAAATCCCTAAGGGAGTTTGGACCAAAGTCAAACTTAGATGTCCCTGATGAAAACTATACAAAAGGACTTCTGACATAAAGTAAAAAAGCTAAACTTTAAAAGTTGGATCAGCTTGCCACGGATTGTTGCCCACTCGACTCTGCATAATATCCTTTATCAGTCGTGAAATTTAATTCATAAACAGACAAGCCTACACAGACTATCAAAGATAAATCAACACCTCTAAAAAACAAGTGTGTGAATGATGTTATTCAACCTTGAACATTGTTGTCTACAATAGGACCCTACTGTCATAAAAGAGAATTGGGCTTTTATTGAATTAAAGAATGAATGAAAACTGAATTATCTCAATAAAAATCAAGAGCAGACCTTAATATGCTTTCTCCTTCTATTCTCCTCTTGTTCTTCCTTCTCTTTTTGCCTTTAAGCAATCAAAATTAGTTGAAGTAGTTCAACTACCTCTTTTAGTTAAGTTAATTAAAACTCAACTAACTTTTAGTTTAGGTGAAGAATTAATATAATCATAATAAGGGTCTTTAATAAATAATAACTAGTAGGTGGGACCCCTTGTGACTCCCTTTAGTTTCTTAACAAAAATAAACACAACTAGTCAGTTAATCAACACATCCCTCATTGTGGCTCACATCATCATTCTCATAGTTTGAAAATTAAATATCAATGATATTTTAAACCCTATCCAAAATATCCAAAAATAATATGTTGTCCAAAACTTCAACAATCAACTATTCTCAACAATCAATAATAAAACATACTCAAAAACCATATTTGCCACTTTGGGAGGCAATTTTCCCTTTGTTGTTGTTGTCTCCCTTTGACTTTTTCGAATTAGCCTTAGGCTATGTGGAGCCTTTAGGTTTGATCTCATTGATAACGTGAGAGTGGTCATCTCTCAAGTGCATGTGGGATGAAACAAATTTGGATGAATCACTAGAGGGAGAGGAGGGGGCAGCATCGACTTTTCCTTTATCATGTGTGTGGTGGGCTTAGGTTTTGAGTCTCTTGTTTATGTGGGAAGATTGTACAAGTGAGTATGCAGGGGCAATTTGGACATTTGGGTTAACTGGTGTAGGGGGAGCAGGTAGAGACAAATTGGGCCAGCCATGATGTTGGGAGACTTATGGATGAACAATCTCTTCCCATCTGTCATTCTCAGGGACTTCAGGTTGTAATGAGACTGTTAGGCGGAAATATTGTCGTTTAATTCCATTGTAATACTTGCCCAACAATTTAATTTGTCAATCCGAGATTCGTAAGCTTACGAAGCACACGTACTATATATGCATGACTGAAGTAGAAGCAATCTAATCTAAATTGTTGAAATGAAATTAATCTAGGAAAGCATTGAAAGACTAACTAGGAAATCATGAAATTAATCTAGGAAAGCAATACAATCATGTGAAGAGTTGAATGACAAAAGACATATGTGAGCTCACACAATAATGCTATCTCAAATTACATTACAAGAATCAGATGACAAATCATGGAAGCATGACAAATGAAAGAATACAAATCAAAGCTAATAATCCCCTTCTAAGACTTCAAGCTAATCTAAGTCTAATCTCTCATCTCTAACTCCCCCAAATGAAGAGAGAACATTGTCTTTTATACATGAGAGTCTTGGAGATAAGATAAGAGTCTCATAATTATAGATCCACTATTTTCTCAACCACTTTCCTATTATTACAAGATATTATCCCTTCAAATCCTCCACACATCTCTCACAAATCTTGGATAAGATATGCCATCAAAATCTCCATGATCTTCTCCTTTGAATATGCTTGAATGATTGTCCCAAATATTCTTCAAAACTTTAAAGCTTGAAGATGAAATTCGAATTTGAGGCTAGGTGGTAATATTTGACTTTGTTGAAATCTTCAAATATACCTGTGCACATCATAAAACTCATCCAACCTTGAGATATAATGAAAATATGTTAATTTCTAATATTTAATCACAAATTCACTTATAATACTAAAATGATTAAAGTGGAAAATAATAATGTGAAACCCAAATGTATTTATGAAAATGGTATAATAAAAGGTTAATGAGACGATGGAATGTAATGAATAATGAAGGAAAAGGTGGATGAAAATACGACATTTTTGAGGCCCAACAGAGACATGAGGGGGGACAGGGATACCAGGGACATGCTGGGATTGGAAGGGAGGCCTTTATGGCCTGGGTTGGATTACTCCTTGTCCAATCCAGTTGAAAAATCTAACTTGGAAGAGCCAATTTAACTCTTGTGGATCTGCATCAAAATGTATCGAAAATCTAGGCCTTCTAGGGCCTATGTTCCAATTCCCTTTGCCCCTGTTATTTCAGCCATGGCTTCCTTTGTCGAGGAAGTTCATCGTGTATGCAGTGTTTATTAGCACTAGCTTCTTAAACAAACCATATATGACATCTCTTTAAATACAAAACAAATTTTGGCTCAACAAACACATCAGACCCATGCAATCCAATCCATAAAAATCATTTAATACTTGCCAATGAGCAGGGGGTGAATAAGGGTTCTGGGATATCTTAGGGGGTTGTATTGAGCGGTGATATAATGAAAGGGAGTAGATCATGATTAATGTTTAACAAATCATTAAACAATCAACTGTATTACAATAACAGAATCATATCAATTGTGACCTATCTCTGTGTCATCATTTAATATTTGTAATACAAAGTTTCCATTTAATTTTAAGAACAGGGTGTGCAAATTGAATCTGGGAATGTGAGGGGATTCGTAATGTGCAAAAAAGTGAGAGAATGACAGGGAAATTAATGGATATTTTTCATAAAAACAAATTAAGTAATCAATAATCATAACTCTGTATTAAAATCAATCCAAAAGCACCAATATTCATTGTTTCTCAATTGTGTACCAACTGTTTGTTGTTCCAATAATTAAATTTCCCAGAATTTCTCAATTCATAATAGTCTGTGCAATCATAACTTATTAACAAAACAACTTTTCCATTCCATAGTCATGTTTAACAAAGCGCTGATCCTTTCTTTTTTTTAAATAATCAAGAAAATGCACAGTAATATGATCGACATCTAACCCTGATAATCCATAATGCATCATGATAATAATCAACATCCATTGTTTACCAATTTACAATCGAGCCTAATTAAAATATACACAGGTCTCTTTTCAAATATGAATAGACTTCCAAAATATGTACTATTATACATAGTCTTCATCATATTTGATTATACATAGTCTTCATCATATCAATTGACAAGATCTTGCAATGAAACAACAGTCAACCAAAACATAAAACCCGAGCCTTATCATTGTGGAYATAACTTCCATTTAAAACCATTGGTAACCTGTACGATGATCCAATAATATATATGAAGCGAACATAACCAACTACCCACATGCATCATTTTTAAAACCGACCATAACCCTGATCGGGCCTAGCAAAAACCACACAGGTGTSTCCATATGCAATCAAGACCACGCTAGTAAAAACACWGTGAGTGAAACCATAATGAAAAGAACACATCTCTCGACTGTATGCAAGTGCATATTTGTATTTGTTCAACCAATCATAGAAGGACGARACARAGACTCGACGATAGATTGTGTTTATTTTTTTTAAAGAACTCCATAACCATTTCACTGATAAACCAATACTTGACAACCCAGAAGGTGCCCGAAGAGAGCAAAGACAAATGGAATTTAAATTGGGCTCTGTCAAAATCAAATGTAGGGAGGCAACAAAAGTGTGTTCATATTTTAACAATAACACAAAAAACTAGAGGTCTTCCGAGACTTATCAACCACAGGCAAAAAAAAACCTTTCGAAAAAGACACAGAAGTGAGCCACACAGTCTTCCTATTACTCCCAGTCTGGGCCATGGAACCAATAGTTAACCATTGAGGAGAGAAAAGACAGGTAGGGTAAAATAGCCAGTGCACATAGCGCATTTATCACTTGCAGAGGAGAGGTGAAATTTAATTGAACAGTGGAAGTTATAGAGATATAACATCTCTATCCATTAATTAAGAGCGAAACCACTTGACAACAACACTAGTGAGGGCGCACACGTCCATTTTGACATAAGGCCGAGATACAACTTGTATCAATCCACAACCATACAAGCACATATTAATGTTAAGGCCACCGAAGACTGAATCTTGGGATACTTTGGTGAAAAGACAATAAAAACGGTCCAACGACCATGACTCGGGGTTTGAAAAAATAACACAACAATTGTTGGCAATCCATCTGCGGTTGGGTAAGGGTTACAATCATGACTGTGAAAGAATGAAAAATTGACGGTAATACACAGAATGAAAACCCTCCATCATCAACGCAAAGCCATATGTACCACCATTCACTTATATCTCTACGGAGACCCATCCCAATACTAAACTGACTGAGCAACCAGTCAATGCGCAACTTAAAATTCTCAATTCTTTTACTTGCAATCCGAAAAATTTTACAGTCATCACAGAGAGCTATAACACACATCTACATAGTCGAAAATCTCAAGAACGCACAAAATCCAAGCATCATTGAGCCATCATTTGTTCATACAACAGAGAATACCTCATGGATGGAGAGAAAAAGAATCATGCCTGTAGCAAAACGCTTAAATGGCGAGTTGGTTGAACCTTCTTTCTTCCAAGAGCCTGAAAATGCAGAGCTTCACAACCAACAGAGCGAAAAACGCAACAATGGAACGATGCTAGGGTGACGATCGATAGGGGAAGTATGGAGTGACATGCAGTAAATGCATATCACTTCCATCACCTGGCCTATTCAATTCGACGTACGAGATAACCAAACAAGCATCACATTCACCAACAATTAAACCATGTATTCAATGCCAAACCATTTGAAATATGCGACGATATCCATTACATAGTGCGCCACTCAATATCATTTACACGTTAACCCTTGCCATAACTCCATGCCATAATACATATTGCAATGATATATGTGCCCCATTTAAATCTAATGAAATTTGCATAGTCTACTAACCAACAATAGCACAATAGTTAGGACTAACATTAATATCCTTTAACTTTTCCATTCGAATTTTCATATAATCCCTTATCATAGCTCAAACATATAACTTCTTTTCCTTTAGGATTTTTTCATAAGTTTTTTTCTTTGTTTTGATTATGATACCACTAAATATCTCTTGCATATATGTGGCTAGGTAATCGATCACAAGGATTAGTGACATGGTTAAACATAACAGCTGTAAATAACATGCTCCTCATAATCATAGAACTGTTTTGTATTGCAAAACCATTCCACAAAAATGCATCATCCACTTGTTATCATGTCAAATGAAACCATGACTGCATCGTCAACAATGTAGGATTGTGTAGGCGGCATTAAAACAGTAGAAAAAAATGTGTGATATGTCTATCCTTGCGCCTCTAGTCTACAAGGGGGTCTCACCTACTAGTATTATATTATTAACATAGTTAAATAATAGGGCTTAAGCAATATTTTGCGGGCGGAATTCATTGTTACGATTTTAATCGTCAACAGTAAGGATGTAAAATGATATAATGGTTAATTGGTTATGGGGTGATTATGCTTTTTAGTTTGTCATCTCCTTCATGTGGTATGTCAGCATGTGCATGAATGATCATGGGAATAATAACAATCAGATACACTTATATTTTGTCGTCTTGAAATGGATTTTACCGCTATAAAATATATGTCCTTTCCTTCTTTCATGAAACTTGTGAAGGACAACAACCAATTAGATGCATTAAAAATACAAAATCTTCATCAAGATCTAACCATAACTACAAAAATCATTAGAGCAGAGCAAAGTAGTAGAAGTCCATAACAAAAAATAAACTTTGTCTTGAAGGGCACCCCAATAATAATTGTAGCATCATAAAATGTCAAGCACATGGGTTGGCCCATTTGTGGGATCTATATTATCATATCGAAGTGTGGGTCAATCGATCATCTAGGAAGATTAATTAACTACTAGAGGTATCCATTCATCATTCTTCTCCTTGAGTGGTGTGGCAACATTGGATAGGGCTAACGGAACACACAAGACCAAGGTATTTTTTAAGGATTCAAATATTATACCTAGGTATAGTATTATAGGTGGCTATTTCAGTTTGAAAAAACATACATACATACATACATATATATATATATATATATATATATATATATATATATGTTGGCGAATATTCAATAAAAAACATACAATTTACTATTAAAACTTGTAAATTTTTGGCAAATATTACCAATTTAATCATATTTATGTAAAAAATAGGTGAAGTTTTAATGAGATTTGTGAATATTTTTTCTAGAAAATGACAAAAAAATAGTCAATTGGTGAAATTTTGCCCCTAAAAAATACCATGTATGACAAGACTTTGTCATCTAGTGCCAAACATAGTGTGTTGTAGTGTTGAATACATGGATAACTTTATCTATGCTCATGAACTTGCCTCGATGCACATTGGTGAGGCATGTGTTGGCCTAAGTACTCATGATGGGACATTTGAGATTGTGTCGATAACCAAGATCTCAACTGCTCGGGAAAGACACAACTCATAGTATAGGGGTCCTCACCCCAATATTCTAATAGTCAATGAAGATGCATCACATCTAGAAAGTATTTTTGAACTTAGGCTCAAATCTATAAATGCAAATTTACCATCACAACAACTCTCTTAAACCAAGAAAAGGAAATGAATTATTTTTAATTCTTGAATTCTATTTTGTTCCAATACATCTATTGACATAATTTCCACTCTAACGACGTGTCTATTCATAGCAAGATCAACAATCTTGCCTTTTTTATCCTTGAGCAAAGGAACTTTTTAAGTCAATTAAAACTAAGTGAAATGTGTGCATAAGATATCCACCCAATGCCCCTCGATGTCTTTGGGAAGAGGGTGATCATAGGGGAACATGAGGATGGGCAAGGTTGTTCTCTACCACTAGAGTTTACCCTAGTTGCCACCATCACTCCACCAAATCGTTGGAGAAAAGTCTTTCCCGCCATTGTTGAAGTTATGTTGATCAGATCACTAGAGCAAAGTCGCTACCTCTAACCGGAACCTTCCACCGGCATACAGGGGTTTGAGGTCTTGGATCCACAAGATTGTCTAAAGAAGAATTCATTGTCATCCACGAAATGTTGAAGCTATCCATTGCCTCTCGTTGAAGTTGTGTCATTCGTCAAAGGAAGAATGGGAGACACTAACAACATGAAGATGAGGCATTTAGTTCTTTAGTCTGGTCCCTGAACCTAAACAAAAGAAATCAACCCCAACAAAGGAGCTTTGTAAAATAGTTGGAATCCATCCCTCAACTATATCTCCCATCTTCGAAGCTAAGAAGTAAAGCCCTAATTTTGTCTAAGCATGCTTTGATTGGAAATATCATAGACCTCTGGCCTAGTCCAAAAGATGTGGAAACTTGGGTAGCTGAGAAATGTTCCCCTAAGATTAAAGGACACATATTATCATTTGCTTTTGGTTGAGGCTATTTTTTTTTCTCTTTCTCAATAAAGAAGAGAAAGATTGATCTTTCGTTGTGGTCCATATTTTATGGTATCTAGTGGAATGTCTCTATCTTCGTGGTCCCTTGACTTCAATCCAGAAGAGGAAATTACAACAACTCTAATGTGGGTTAGATTGCCTCATATTCCTCTATTTTTTTGAGACTATTGTTCTCTTAGAGATATTGGAAACAAATTGTGTTGATTCATTGACCAGGCATAATCAAACGGAAATTTGTTTTCATGTGTGAGAATATCCATGGAAGTGGGTTTGGAGAAAGGGCTCCCAAAGGATTTGCAAATTAATATAGATGGGTGGAGCCATCATCAAACCCTTGATTATGAGCAGATTCCATTCATACACAATGCATGTCATGTTTACGGTCATTTTGCCAAAATCTATCCAAAAATCCAAGAGGAGTAGCCTCCCTCAAAGTAGTAGTCAAGAAAAGAACATGAGTTCAAGACGGTTCCAAGCAGATGAAAAAATTATTAGTGTAAGGGGCCACCTTATTCAAAGCCACCCCAAGAGGATTTGCCCACTTCAAGCAATAATTAATTTGAAGTTCTTGGGAATCTAAATGCTTCGGTGAATCCATAAGACATGGAGAAGGAAGTTGAAAAGGAAGAGGAACCTATAATAGAACCCAATTTTGTATCAACCCATCCCTATAATGGCACGGACCCATCCCTCGAGGATCCAAAGACTAATGCCCCAATAGAAGAAAAAGACACATGGGAAGGAGAGGAGGATGAAGAGGATGTAGAGGAGGGAGAAGAGGAAGCAAAGAAAATGGAAAAAGAAGAAGGGGAATGAGATCAGGAAGAGGAAAAAGAAATGGAGTCAGAAACACAAGTGTAATGTCCCCATTAATTTTTTTTGAATTTTCACTTAGTTTAACAGTGTAGTCATTTTGTCCAACAGTTTGCATACTAACATTGTTTCAAACAATTCATATGTATTCTAATCTATGTTTTGATTTACAATGAACACCCACATCAAGACTCAATGGTATTTAGTGCATTGAATATTTAAAACAACCAAGTACATTGAAAAATTTCAGCATTTAATATAGTAGCAATTAATGTGGATCTTGGTGTATATTTTTTGTAGGTTGTCTTTGCAAGTACCAGAGTGAATATGCATGTAAATGACAGTTTATATGCAACCATCTCTTCATTAATGATAACATGTCTGTAAATGAAATAATTGGCCCAACAAAAGAATGTGTAGTAGCTCAAGAATTAATAATCATGTTGAAGATGACAAATGCTTGTATTTGACCCCTTTAGTAGCAACAAACTCGCCCACAACAACAAAGTGATAACAACCACAAGTGAGGTGACCTCCCCACACAAGAAACTCTTACAACAAGAGAGATTTCAGCCCAATGACAAGAGAATCGACCCAAAACAACAAGGTATCGCTACCCAACAAGGAGAAACCTTGGTTCCTTAGACAAAATCGGCCTCTAACAGTCAAGAACTCGACCCTCTACCACAAACTTGTCTTCTACTATATGAAATACGACCTGCACATAGATAACTCGACCCCTCCTCAAGAGATATCAGTCTTCGAACAACTAAAATCAACCACAAGCTAAACTCGCCCTCCTCAAGCCAAGTCAACCTCTACAAAATAAAAACTCAGTTGCCCATATGATGAAATATCAACTACGATGAAGCACAATGAGAAGATCTGAATGATCTCTCCTGTACGATCAACTAGGGTAGATAGTTTCACCACTGAACCCAATCTCCTTCTCTAGAGTTTTTCGTCCCAAGAGCCAAAGCCACAAGAGCTCTCTCAAATTTGTTTTTAGAAAATAAGAATGCATAATGAGAGAGGGCACCCTTATTCCTCTTTTATTTTCTCGTTCACCCTTTTTTTACCCTTTCACCCTTTTAATAAAGTAAAGTGACTTTATAAACTCAAAGTCACTTCAAACACCTTTTTACTTAATTACTCAATGTCACTTTTTAAAAGATTGTTTTTTTTTCCCCCGATGACATCAAATAATTAATTAATTCCCTTTTCTTCCACTGACTATAGCCTACAAGAATCACTTAGGCTATTACATCAATCTCTTGGAGTGATCATTTGGAAAGGGACGTTACAACAAGTCCACTCTAAATCTTCTAAATCTTTTTCTTTTGTAGAAATCCCGAAGAATGCTCCAAATCCCTCCCCTCCTCTCA
>JASDQU010263912.1:2961-15595 GCA_032191745.1 Picea mariana | reverse complement strand
AAGGTGGATCTAAGAAAAGATGATCCTAAGACTGCTCATAATAAAAAGGTCACATCTTTGCTTGTGCTTCTACATCTTGAATATATTGTGATCTCCATGTGTTGATGAATCTTGTATGCACTTAATAACACAATAAAGTAGTAGTAGCTAGTGATTCTAAGAAAGAATTTGGCTTGGGATCATTACATAGTTCCATCCATGGTGCGAGTGTTCTTAGTACCTGACCTTTGAAGGGGACTAGGTGGGTTTGTACTTCCCCCTTGAGAATAAGTTGGTTTTCCACCTCTATGTAAGGGAGAGCGAGTGGATGGTTTTCTTGGGAAAGTGGACCCAAGTAAGGTGGATCTAAGAAAAGATGATCCTAAGACAATGGCACTCACAGGTGTGTGAGAAGGTGGGGCCGATGAGTTGGCAAGACTAGGAACTCCTCCTAGAATAGGAGGGAGATTTAGCAAGCACCTGGAATAAAGGGGGTTCTATGGGTCCCCTATGATGTCCAACTAGCTAAGTGAATGTGTTTGAATGGTGGTGAGAGTAAAATAAACAAGAGCCTTTGCTACAATTTTTGAACCTTAACAATATATCTCAATCAGATGTAATCAAAAGAGAATCATATATAAAAAAAATTAGATAAAGAAGCATATATGTGGATAGGTGGATTTTGTCCGTGTGGGAGAACAAAGAAAAAAAAATTCTCATGTCCTAAAAAAATGTAACGTCCTTCTTCTCAAATAGCACTGGACCTTCCAATAGTACTCGACAGTGGGGTCTGAAGCCACCAGAAGATAAACTAGTGAAGGATGAATTAATTAGTTATAATGAGGGATAGAGGGGGAATATCCCGAAAGAACTGATGATATTTCCCAATAGCCACACAAAATCTGATCAAGGTGCAATTGTAGCCCACAATTTCCACCTAGGTAGATGTCCTAAAATTTGGTCACTAGGTACCTCGGTCAAAGTGAGACATTTAGAGTTTTGGCCTAAAAAATGGGTCACGGGCTAGATCCCGTCCAAGAGGTGGGTGCCTTAAGGGGGGATGCATAGAAAAAATAGACCTCATCCTTCAACCCTTCATGGGTATCTCCCTACCTTATGGTGTTAGGAAAAATTTACTTGGAGTATTTACAGTTCCCTATTTGAAAACTTCTATTGTTTTGAAAAATGTGAGAACTAGATAACAGGGTTTTTCTTGGATTCCTATCCCCAAAATCCTACCTAGACTAAAAGATTCTTTTGGGACCTCCTGTGGAGGAAAACTTAGTGAGTTTTTTATAAAATTTTAGATGTGTTTGTGTGAGAGATTGGGGGTGTGAACCAACCTCGTTGAAATTAAATGGGAGTGGATAGTTTTGTCAAGAAAAGGGGTGGGGTGTTTCGGAATCCCTTTGGAGGAAACTTACTTTGACCTCCACAAGTTCTAGATAAAACTATGTGAGTGATTGGTGATCTTGTGTGTGGACAAGTGAAAGTGTGCCAAGTTTTAATAAATTAGGTGTCACTTTGTTGCATGTGGACTTTGCTTGGTCCTTACAAGTCTTTGATTACCTAATTAACTAAAATTTGTTGGTACAATCTTGCAGAATTTTAAAATCCCTAGGAATCTAGCATGTGGACATGTGGGTCCTTTACTATTCCTTTAACTCCCTAAATGTGATTTAATCTAAGAAAGATTTGAAACTATCCTAGATTGTCAATATGTGGGCATGTATGGGCCCATTACAAAACCTTTAAACTTCCTTAGTGATTTAATCTAAGAAAGCAAATTTCAACACTATCCTATCTTTGTAGCATGTGGGCACGTATGGGTGCATTACAATCTTAAGATGTGTTTAAAAAATAAACTAAGAGGAGTCCCGAGGGGGTCGTTGTCCTCTCCTAAATATTTTTTCTTTTAAAAGGAGATGAAATTGTCTCTCAACCTCTTTCTAATTCTCAAGATCGCCTTGAAGCGCGAGAGAAGAGCATACTCAATGATTGATATCCCATTTCTTGTCCCAATTCAAGTTTTATATGTGATGTAGAATGATTCTAAGTTAAATCTAGTCAAAGCAAGCCATCCATGTGGAAAAACAACAAAAAAGGAGGGAAATTTATGATTTTAACCCCTAAGTGCCTATGTGTTTTGACTAAGTGTGGTGCAAATTACAATGTGCATGAAATCAATTTTAAGGAGGCTAGGGGCCTTCCACAAATCACAAAAAGGCTTACAATGTGTATCTTTTACACAGGTGCGCAGGTCTCAGAGTAGACAGAGGTGCTCTAAGTGCCAATGTGCGAACATAAAGACAATGATGGGCGCAGGTGCACAAAGAGAGTTGTGCATAACAGTGGGTTTGGCGCACATGTGCTAGAGACATGTTTGTGGGTTAAAAAACCCATGCACATGTGACACACGACCATGAAGAAAAATTTTGGGTGAAAATCTCTCAACTCAACTTTGAATTTGATGTTTTGTAGGTCGGCTTGGGCTGGTTGTGGTACCTGCAGGTTAAATAAATAGAAAGAAGAGATAAAATAACCCAAATGGGGTAGGAAATTGATACCTTTCTCCAGCGGAGTCACCAATTTTTTGCACCTCTTTTGTCACCTAGATGAGTAAAATAGAGGTTCTTACAAGCTTAGTTGGGTTAGCTAAGAAAGACAACAGTAAAGGAAAGGGTTAGAAGAATAAAAAATAAAAGACTAAACTAAGAATTAGTCTAGGAATGATAAAACAACTAAGCTAGAGTGCATAAGGACATAAGAACAAGAAACAAACAAGACTCATGTCACCAATGGAAAAAATTTTATTAGTGAAAAGAAAACACCAAAGAAAAAGGGGGACTTTGGGTCCCTTCTTCCTCCAAGGGAGGGCTCTTGGACCCCCAAGATTGAGCTCTTCTTACAACTTGAGAACTTGAAAGAAATGGTGAAAGAATCCCAAGCTAATTCACTCAAAGGGTGAGGTGAATAGCTCCAATGGAATGGTGCTAGTATGCTCTTGATGAGAAAAGAGGATTCCCCAAGAGAATAGTAGAAGCATAAACTTACAAATGAATTCTTTGAAAATGTAGTACACCCATGGCCTCTTTTTATAGAATAAATTTGAGGCATTATTCAACCAGCTTTGAGTGTGAACAAGGGGCCATTTAGGGTACCCTTAGGTCTTTGACCAGCCACCCAGCCAGATTTAGCCAAGATTTGGATGTCAAATTGACTTGGAAGCTGAACCAGAAGTGGGTGGGAGGCCGACCAACATGATAAATGCATCGTTCTCAGATGTGCATGGATTTTACCATCCATAGTCGTGCATCATGTGTATGTCTGATTTTCCTGCATTTCTTGATGGCACATGTGTGCACGTGCTCTGTATAGTCATAGCGCATTCTGATTTTATAAGAAGTTGTATAGTTTTGGACCTTTTGGAGATGATTTTTTTGGTAATTTTGGTCCATGGGTGAACTAAGAGCTATTTGGAGATGTTGGATTCCTGTAACCATGTGCTGACGAGATTTTAGTGATAACACTCACCATAGCTTATTCTTTAGACTTGGTCTTTCCCTCTGATGAGGATATTTTAGAGGCATTGATTAGTCCGGACAGACCCTGGGATGATATCCATCACAGATCTTATTTCCTCCCAGAGTTAAGAAGAATAAAGGCAGGAGAATTCATGTTGACTATGAAAGGAGATAGGTCTTGTCCTATTTATCCTCTGGCTATGCACATAGTTTATGCCAAGGGAAATATGTAAACCATCGTTGAAATGATACCTATTGACATATCTAGAACCCTTGGCATCGTGGAGAATGTATTCGTTGAAGAAGACTACTCCCGAGGAGATTCAGGTCTATGTAGATTTATTTAAAGAATTCTGCAGCATTTTTTCCCAGTCTTACAAGGAAATGCTAGACATCTATCCAAGAATCGTTGAACATGAAAAAATAACTTATCCTGACACCAAGATGGTTTGACAGAAGCTTCGTTTGGTGAATCCATGGAAAGAAGCAACTATTAAGGTTGAAGTAGAGAAACTGCTCAAAGTCGTTTTCATCTACCTTGTTAAGCTGACTCAATGGGTGTCAAATTTCATTCCAGTTAACAAAAATTAGGGAACAATTTGCGTATACATGAAATTCCATGATCTGAAAAAGACTTGTCCAAAGGATAATTTCCCTACCCCATTCATTGACCAGATTATTGATGAGTGTGAAGGGTGTGAGGTATTTTCTTTCATGGATGGTTTTTCGAGATACAATCAGATACAAATTAAGCTCGAAGACCATCATAAAACAACTTTTATCTATCCATGGGGTACATTTTCTTATTGGAAGATGTCATTTAGCCTAAAGAATGTTGGAGTTACTTTTCAGCAGGCCATGTCTTTTTCTTTCCATGACCTAAGACACATAGTCAAGTCTTATCTCGATGATTTAGCATCACGATATCATAAGAGAGATGATAATCCTACTCACCTTCGACTAATCTTTTAGGGATGTTTCTACTATCAGATTCACTTGAATCCAAACAACTGCATTTTTTGTATGATGTCAGGTCATCTACTAGGTTTCATAGTTTAAAAAATAGGGATCATGGTTTATCCTCTAAAGGTTGAGATGATAGCTTAGTTTCCTCCCCTGTGCACAGTCCCTCAGCTTCAAATATTACAGGGTAAAGAAAAATTTATTCGGCGTTTTATCATAAACTATGTCAAAATCACTAAAGGGTTTATGCATTTAATAAAGAAGGGAGTCCCTTTCTATTGGGACGAAGCCTCTCAGTGCTCTTTCGAAGTGTTGAAACACACCCTCACGTCTTCCCCTCTACTTTGGCCTCCCAATTATAATAAATATTTATTATTGTACTTGGCTTCTGTAGAGTCGACCATCGGTATAGTATTGGTTCAAGAGGATGATCTGCTCGAAGAGCACGTGATTTATTATCTGAGTCAAGGCTTGGTTGGACCATAACTCAACTACTCCCATGTTGAGATACTAGCATTGGTATCATTGCATGTTGTCCAACAGTTCTATCATTATATTCTTCTTTGTAAGACCACCTTCGTTACCATTGTGAATCTGTTTAAATATGTTTTGACATGACGTGTCATCGGTGGAAAGATCAGTATATGGATCAGTATCCTCCAGGAATTTGACTTGGATTTTGTTTCCACAAAATCTAGAAAGTCACTGGTCTTTGTGGAACTTATCTCGGAACTTTTGATGGAATCAAGTGATGTTACACCCGAATAATCACCGATTAAAGTAGATATTTTTCTGATTTCATCTTCGGACCCCTTGTATGGAGATATGATACTCTATCTCCAGAATTTGAATTGCCCCGTTGTTGGCCCTTGGTTATGGAAGAATAGGTGAAACATGAACTGCACAGAAGGAAGGCTGACTAAAATCACGTCGAAGTGGTTAAAGAAGAAGAAAAGATGGAGTGAAGTCTGAGAAAGAAATCCATTGGACGAGGATATCGAGGAAGATGGATCATGGACAACTCAGCAATGGAAAAATCCACTGGTAGATGATTTGGAGAACCTCATGGGAAGGAAGGAAATATAGGTTGGTGAAGACTTGAAAATGTGGGTCAAGTTGACCTAGGTTTTTAGAAACCTAGGGTTTTGGTATCTAGGGTTTTGGCACCTAGGCTCTAGCCTAGGGCTTTCGGTGGGCTACTATAATTTTACAAATAAAGGTTAAGAGGAATAGGGATGAGTTAGAGATAGGGAGAGATTATGTATGAGGATTGATTGTTGTTTTTATTGAGAGAGAATTATGTGTTGTAAGATCTTCAGCTGGGTGTGAAGATCAACCTTGCAGTTGGGTGCACAGGGAAGGGAGATAGAGAGAAGAGAGAAAGAGAGAAATCTGCAAGCTAAGAGCATAGATAGAAATATAAGATTTCACCTAATATATTATAAAGAACATTTCTGTGGACGTAGCCCTAGGGAGAGGGTGAAACATGTATATCATGTTGTTGTGTGTGATTGATGATTTTTCCTTTACTATGTTACTCTGATGATGCATTAGTATCTTAGATCTGATATATAACTATGCAAAGTAGTTTTATGCTTGGAAAGAATAATCTGATATCTATGTGTGATTTCCTTGATTCCACTTGCATTTCCTCTGGTTGTAGACACCTGTGTCCTATAACCCCCTATCGCTACTTCGGGTGAGACTGCATATTCTTCACAGGTGTTGCCAAAAGAGCCAGTAGTTAGGGCTTGTTGGTTCGCTATTAGAGCTTAACCCTGGGTCTACCCCTATGCCAACAAATGATTTTGTTGTTGGGACTAGGATCTTCTTGAGGGAATGGCAAGGTGGTTTCCATCGAAGATAGAGATTCATAAGTGGATAGAAGAACAAGAGAAGGACTTCACAGAAGCTGAGAATAATAACCCTAATATTAACACAGAAGACTGGTTGGGAAGGTATATCTTTACTGATATACATGAGATTTTCTTTGGAGGAATTCATAAGGATTTATATGAGTGGTTGGCCAGATTAGCAGATACCTAGTTTGAGATCATATCTAGACCACTTGTGGTTTGGACGTCGGCGCTGATCAAGAAGGTTAAGAGAGTTGATAATGTTGTGTCAAGAGTAGTAGACCACTGGTTTGATAGGACCATTGGAGGGTATATCACCGAGTTTTATATTTACAAAGTAGAGTCATATAGCCAAGCAAAGAGATATTTCTTTAAGGAGTCGAGAGGAAAATTTTTACACTTCTTGAAGTTGAAGATCAAGATGTTATTGCATGAGAAAAACATCTTAAAGATATAGTAGTGGGTCATATTGAAAAATATAATGTTCAAGAATTCAAACAACGACAACAACACAGAGGTCAGACACATGCGCAGTGGGAGGACCTTTAGAGAAGTTCCTCTAGTGAACTTGTTTGAGCAGAATCACAAACTAGCATAGGAAGAAGGGTTCTATAGTGGAGAAGAAGAATATTTTCTAAATGAGGAACATTCAGAGTCTTCTAGGGAATAAGAAGAGAATACTAAAGAACCTCGTCGAGAAGAGTCAAAAAATTCAGAGACTGCACAAACTATTGAAGTAAGTAATACTACACCCAAAGTAGCCTAAGTTATTAGAAAAATTAGAGCACTAGTACAAGTGGTTCAGTGCATACTCAGTCAGGAGCCTTAGGAAGATCTATGGCAGATGAGATGAGGTTACCCATCTTTAGAGGAGATGGATCTGAAGATCCTGACCAACACTGCTTTCTATGTGAAGTTGTATGGAGTATTAAGAATGTCACCATGTTAGTGACCTATCCCCTTACATAGGTAGAACAATGTATTTCGATGTAATAAAGGTCAATATTAATAAGGCCTTGCAATAAGGTAGAATAAATCGAATGTAAGAAGACCTAATAGAAGCTTCTTCTTCTAGAAGGATCTTCCTCTAGATGGTTCTCTTGATATACATATTTCATATAAATAGGAGTTGAGGTTATGAGAACCCTAGCTTGGATATTGTTGTAATAGAGATCTTCTCGACTAGAGGTTTCCCCCTTGAAGAGGCCCGTGAACATTGCTCTCAGTAATCGAAGTGCTCTTTATGGTGTTATTTTGTTATCATTTCAATATTATTGTGGTGTTATGCTGTTTATATTGTTATTCATCTACCATTTCTATCATTTTATTTCTGTTATGCATACTTTTTATATCTGGAATATTACAAGTGGTATCAGAGCACTTTCCTTAGCAGAAAATTGTGGGTTACACTTTTTTTCAAGGTAGAGATGTATTCTGGCATCTTTAATCCACATAGATCTGTCATTACGTGCATAAATCCATGGTGAAGGGATTCATACACGCAGAAAATACAAGTGGTTCTTAAGCGCACATATGTTGACCACCCTTGTAACCCCTATTGGTACCCCTTTGAGTGGTAGCGCATCAGACAACACCTGTGTACGGATCAACCTAGATTTCTTGAATCCCTCTTTAGATAAACTGATCGGCCGCCTAACTGCTATAGTTCCACCAAGAACAACACTTAGGAAAATACTCTCTAGTGCCTGGGTAGTCGGGTAGTATGGCTAAGGGAATGGTCTAGCCTCCTTAATTAGTGCCCTAAAATATTGGTTCAAGTACTACCGTTGGACCCCTCACGTCTATCAGAGAGTTATACCACAGGGAAAACCCTTTTCTGTAGAACCCTTGAATACCTAACCCTTGGGGACGAAAACAAAAAAATTAAAACAGACAAGATCTATTGTCATGCAACTATGTTCGGGTTGCCAAATCACTACGCATTTCTTCCTAGTTAAGAATTTGGGAATTTCATCACTACAATATTTTTGTGACTAGAGTATAACTCCGCAAGTGTAAAAAAATAAAAATAAAAAGTAAAATAAGTATGGAAATTTTTGCACCACTATTTGAGACCCATTCCATTGGATTTATCTCTTTGCCCTTATCACATTCATACATATCATTTTTCAGCAAATGTTTTGACCCCACACGCACCATTTTGGTTCCCTCATCATCATGGCCCATACCCATAGCGAAGACTTGGAAGCTCACTTTAATACCTTTCAATCTAATTTCATAGAGACCCAACAAGAAGTGAAACAACTCAGTGCCAATGTTACCTCCATCAATACAGCCATGCATCCCTCCATCATTGCCTCAATCGAGGAACTCAAACAATACATGACTACCCAACTTGAATCTATCATTTTGATGATCTGCACCAAGCTACATATTCCTACAGATAACCCTTTATCTGACCCACCCCCACATACTGAAGATGAAACTTACTCTCATTCCAATAATTTTCAGCCCCATCACTTTCAGTGTGACCTACGCCATTCGCGGGTGGATGTGACCAAATTTGATGGCTTGGATCCCACTGGTTGGGTAACCCAAACAGAACATCATTTCTCTTTATATGACATTACATATGACTTGGCCAAACTCTAGTATGGTGTTCTCCATCTAGATCAAGAACGTTGGCAATGGTGGCAATGGAGAAAAACTTCCCATCAGGGGTATATTGCTTGGAAACACTTTGTGGCAGAGATTTATGAATGCTTTGACACTGACACCAACCATTTATGACATTTGACAAAGTTGAAACAATATGGAACAATGGAAGATTTTATAGCTTCTTTTGAGTGCCTAACTTTTCGAATAGAGGGCATGTCTGATGCCTTTTTTCGAGAATATTTTATCAGTGGCCTCAAGGATGAGATTCGTGCCCATGTACTCATGGCTCAGCCTCAAAGTTGGGTGGAGGCTAATAAAAGAGATAAATAAGCACAACAAGTTATATCTTCTCAAAACCAGAAACCCTCCTTTATTCCTAGCACTAAACCAGTAAATCCCACTACTCCTTCTGCTCCACTAAAGATCCAAAAATTGACTAGAGTTGAAATGGTTGAACGCCAAATCAAAGGTATTTTTTATAATTGTGATGAAAAATATTTTTCGGGAAGAAAATGTAAGGAAAAAAATCTTTTTATGGCCATCTCGGAGGATGTTTCGGAAGAGGATGTTGAAACTCCCCTTGTGTCTGAGTCACCTGAAACCACGAACATAACCCTTCCTGTAGACCCTCCCGAAGTAGAACTGGTCATTTCCCTAAATGCTCTCATTGGTTTCTCTGCTCCCCAAACCCTCAAGAAAATTGGTTACATCAAGCATAGGAAGGTCATCATTCTGGTTGATAGTGGCAGTACCCATAATTTTATTCATTGCCGCATTGCCTAGGAAACTCATTGTTATATCCATGCAGTCAATAATTTCCAAATCATGATTATCAATGGTGGATCCATGAAATGTGGAGGGCGTTGTGAAAATTTGTGTCTCCAAATTGGTGAATACCATTTGAAATGTCATATATTTTCTATCAACATGGGTGGTTGTGACATTGTGTTGGGTGCAGACTGGCTAAGGGCTTTGGATCCCATTCTCATGGATTTCAAGGAATTAACCATGCAACTCGACCAGGAGGGCCAAAAATATAAGTTCCAAGGCATCACCACTGGTTCACCGAAGATCATTAGTTCCCATCACATGGAAAGGATGCTCAAAAAAGGTCATTCTAGTGTTATTTCCTAGCTCCATGCCATATAGGCAACTGAAACACCCTCCATGTTGCAAGACCTCCAATCCATCCTCTCTAAACATCAATAGGTCTTTTCCAATCCCCAAGGACTCCTGCCTTTCCATGGTGTTCATGATCATTCCATTCCCCTTATACCAAGAAGACTCCCTCCCAATATCCGTCCCTATCATCATCTCTTTTCCAAAAAAAATGAAATTGAGAAAATGGTTCAAGAACTACTCAACACAGGTGTTATCCTCCCTAGTAGAAGGCCCTACTCTTCTCCTGTGGTCATGGTCATGAAGAAATAAGGTTCTTGGTGCATGTTTCTTGACTTTCGCGCCCTCAAAAAAATCACCATTAAAGACAAATTTCCCATTCATGTCATTGATGACCTATTGGATGAATTGAGTGGTGCCCAGTTCTTTACTAAACTTGATCTTCGTTCTAGCTACCACCAGATCCGTATGAAAGAGGAAAACATTCCTAATACTTCCTTTCAAACTCATGAGGTACACTATGAGTTTTTGGTCATGCCCTTTGGCTTGTTTAATGGCCCCTCCACTTTCCAAAGCCTCATGAATAATGTCTTTCACCCCTTTATCCGTTATTTTGTCTTAGTTTTCTTTGATGATATCCTCATCTATAGAAAAACATGGATAGACCACCTTTCTCATGTGGACCGAGTTCTCCATCTACTCTTTTAGCACCAACTTTTATTGAAACAATACAAATTTTCTTTTGGTGCCTCAGAAGTCAAGTACTTGGGCCATCTTATTGGCAAGCATGACGTTAGGGTGGATCCTAAAAATATTGAAGCTATTAAATATTGCCCTCACCCATAGACTCTCAAAATATTGCGAGGATTTATGGGCCTAACAGGTTATTATCGCAAGTTTGTTAAGAATTATGGAAAGATTGCGGCATCTCTCACAACACTCCTTAAAAAGAATTCTTTCACTTGGATCCCAGCAGCTACTCAATCTTTTCAAACCTTGAAGATGGCTAGGTGCACCATTCCAGTCTTGCCCTTCCTGATTTCACAAAGACCTTTGTCCTAGAATGTGATGCTTCAGGGAAAGGTATAGGCATTTTCCTTATGCAAGAGGGTTGGCCTTTGTCCTTTACCGAGTGTCTGAACAAAATTTGGGAAAATCTATCTATGAAAAGGAAATTTTGACTATTATGCATATCGTTGATTTGTGGCACCCTTATCTATTGGGTAAACACTTCCAAATTAAGACAGACCATCAAAGCCTCAAGTATTTTTTGGAACAATGTATTTCCTCCCTAGAAAAACAAAAATGGGTGACTAAGCTATTTGGATTTGATTATGAGATAATTTACAAGAAAGGAAAAGATAATGTGGTGGCCGATGCACTTTCCCAAAAATATGAAGATGAAGGCTCCCTTTTTTCTCTCTCCTTCGTTGTACCAAATTGCCTCCAAGCCGTTCACCAGGGATGGCTACATGATCCCAAAAGTTAGCATCTGATACAAAAATTGCATTCCAATTCTCTAGTTTCCCCATGGTACTCATGGTTCCATGATGAGCTTCAATACAAAGGCCGTTTGTATTTAAGTAAATAGTGAAAACTTAAATACACGGTTCTTTCTAAGATTCATGCTACACCCACAGCTAGGCACTCTGGGTTTACCAAAACCTATGACAGGGTCAAACATTATTTTTTGGGGGATGGTATGAAACAAGACGTTCATCATTTTGTGGTAGAATGTGATGTGTGTCAATGCAACAAGGGAGAAATAGTCAAATCTCCATGCACACTGCAACCGCTTCCGATTCCACCTGCTATTTGGTGGAATATCTCTATGGATTTATTACAGGCTTACCTAAATCAAGTAATAAATCATTCATCATGGTGGTAGTTGATCACCTTTCCAATTATGCTCATCTTTGTGCTCTTCAACACCCATTTACAACATCCACAGGGGCTCAAATTTTCATGGATCAGGTCTTCAAGCTTCATGGCATGCCAAATTCTATTGTTTCTGATCATGACCCAACTTTCACCAGCAATTTTTGGCAAGAACTATTCAAGATACAAGGAACCCAATTGCATCTCAGCACATCTTATCATCCCCAGGCAGATGGTCAAACTAAATTTGTCAACAAGTGTTTGGAAACATATCTGAGGTGTTTTGCATCGGAAAAGAAAAATCAGTGGGCTCAATGGTTACACATAGCTGAATGGTGGTACAACACTTCATACCATACAACTACAGGCATGACTCCTTTTGAAGTGGTCTATGGACAAAATCCACCTTCATTTCTCTCATATTTACCAGGTGTCTCGAAGGTCCAGGCAGTTTTTACACATCAAAACCACTCATTTCAATGATGGCTAGTGTCATCGTTACAAATATCGTAAGTGTCACATACTGGTCATAATTGTCACAAACATTATCTTGTTATTAGCGATATTTCTTGTAGCAGGAGGTAAAATGCAAAGGAATGGGTTAAAACCCACTTACCCTAAGTTTGAGATGCAAATGCATCTGTGTTTAAATGAAAACCAAATCTAGACGACAAGGATTCGCGTGCCCGGATCAAC
>JASDQU010263909.1:4432-14624 GCA_032191745.1 Picea mariana | reverse complement strand
GTTTCACAGAAAACATCTATCACTATAAAATCTTAGGCATAGAAATCTAGTAGAAACGTTGAATTTCCCAAAATAGTTGCTATGGAACCTAAAATTTATGAAAAACGGCACTGTTTCATAGGAACATCTCTCTGTAAGGAATTTTAAGCAGATAAATCATGTAGAAAGTTGAAACATTGGATTTCAGATAAGAACAGCTATCGAGGGTAATATTTAGGAGAAACGACGCAGTTTTAGGCAAACATCTCTCTGCAAAAAGCTTAAGCAGAAAAAGCAAGTAACAGCTATGAGGCTAAACTTAAGAGAAACCCAGCAGTTTTATGGAGAACAACTATCGGTAATAAATTTTAAGCAAAGAAATCTAGTAGAAGCGTTGCATTTCACACAATAACAGTTATCAAAGGCTAAGGCTAAAATTTAAGGGAAACGACGCAGTTTCATGCAAAACATCTCTCCGTAAGAAAGTTTAAGCACAGAAATCAGGTAGAAAGATTGCATTTCACAAAATAACAGCTATCGAGGTTAAAATGTGAGAGAAATGGTGCATTTCACAAAAACTCATCTCGGCAAGAAATCTTAATCAGAAAAATCAAGAAGAAACGTTGCATTTCACAAAATAATAGCAATCGAGTCATATTTAAGAGAAGCGGTGCAGTTTCATGGAAAACAGAATGTTTAACCAGAAAAATCAAGTAGAAACGTTGCATTTCACAAAATGACAGCTATAGAGGTAAGAAATTTTCAGCAAAGAAATTTCGTAGAAACGTTGCATTTCACAAAATAACAGCTATCGAGGTTAATACTCAAAAGAACTGGCGCAACTGCATTTAAAAAATCTTTCCGTAAGAAATTTTAAGCAAAAAAATCTGGTAGGAAAGTTGTGTTTCACAAAATAACAGCATGTATCGACTCTAAATTTCCATGGAAGCCTCTCATTTTCACAGAAAACCATTTTTTCCACCCAAAATTTAAAGAATAAACCACGAATTTTAAAACGGAGAATTTACAAAACAACGACGTGCATAATCAAAGAAAAAAGAAAACTAAGAATAGCGCAGCTGTGCAGAATTCTGAGGGACAAAAAACAAAGGTAGGTACAGATTACTAAACCAGACAGATCATTTGCAAGCATTAAACTAACAACATTCAAATATCCTTACCTTTACGACGCCATTTTTGTCTCCAGCCAAGCCTTCAAAGTTCAAACACCAAGGAAACTCCTGTAGGCTGTAGCGCTCTCTCTCGAACACCACCACAACAATAATGCTGCCCGCGGTCGGCCGTTCACGGCCATATCACTAACAGGAGACTAGGTAGTACCGTAGTAGCCTGTAGGTAGTCTGATCAGAATTTATGAGGGTAGCTGGTTCATTTATTTCATACAACTGCACCTGGACACCTATTCAAATTTCAATCTATGAACAGTGAGCGGCCGCCGGCGAGCAAGCTTCCGTCACCCGTGTCCCGTCGCCTCCGACTCCTGAGTTTAATCGATCCCTGTTGGCGACTTAATATCCCAAGCCTGTATACCTACTAGAGATTTTGACGGGCAGTGGAGGCAGTTACACGTCAAACTGACATGTAGACAATTCTCATACCCGTCAGTGATGACGTGTAAATTTTATTGCCCACTGTCAAATACGGGCTGAGAGGTAAAAAATGGGCTACAGCCCGTCAAATTCCAGGCCTGCTCGGGGCGAAGAGAGCCTGCATCGATTGCAACGACTTATTGATTGGAGACCTTGGTATTCCCTTTATTGGTGGCAGTACCAGTACTAGTACCAACACCAACAACAAGTTCAAATTAATAAATCTGGACAAGGACAAGAATTAGTCATAGGATCGACTGAATCACCTGAAACGTGTAAGCTACTAAGATGACTGACTGAATCAGATTTTTTGTTTATTATTTTATTATAATTTTGTGTTATTATCACAATGGCCAATCAAGTGATCACGACGAAAAAATAGGGTAAATCAGAATCAAACGCCTTTTGTAAGAGACCTAACTTCTTATATAGTAGACTTGTTAAGAATTTCGATTGCATAATACACTTAGACTTGTTAAGGTTAAGAATTTCGATTGCATAATACACTTAGACTTGTTAAGGTATATCGATGTCGATTCATTATTCACTTGCAACGGCATAAAACGTAAAGGTGCAGGGCATAAAACGTTTAACTAAAAATGTAAAGGTGTATCTTAACTAAAAGCTTATACCTAAAGCTTATACCTATTGAAGAAAGCTTATACCTATTGAAGATGGGTATAATTAATGATATTTTAATTCTAAAAACTATTTTTATGGCTAGCAATTGAAAATGCTGGTATTATTTTAGTAGTCCTCTTAAATCAAGGAATGAGATTTCATGTTGATAATTTTTTTGTATTTTTTAATGTTTATCTTTTCTTGTTTACTTTTTCACATTTACTTAATATGATTAATATTTTAATGCCATTTCTAATGATTGCCAAAATTACCTAATTAACAAAAAATAATATGTATACAACACCTCATTGTCATATTTTGTTGCTTCAATAAATCTTTAGACATTCATCAATCACAATCATGGGGTTGTGCTAGTATAAATTCATCTCATTACATTAAAATACTATAATCATAACATTGTAGAGTAAAAAGTAAAATCATAGCATTATACTTCAACTTTCTAGACAATTTTGGTCCCTTTAAGTTCTCTAATCTTTATTTTAATTATAAGATTTTAAAATGAGGAACATAACGTCAACCCTTAAGATTACCCAATAACGGAATAGCTGAAAGGCTAGTCCCTGCCTATATTTTATTAGCATAAGCATCAGCGTTATAAATTGCCACTAAGATTACCCAACAACAAAATAACTGCAAGGTAGCTAGTCCCTGCCTATATTTTATCAACATAAGCATCAACTTTATAAATTATTATATTAAAACATCAATATTGGATATGGTTATTAATAATATGGTTATAAATAAAGCATCAGTTGTATATGACCTTGTTTATTTAATAACTATCTTAAAAATAGTTACTCAATCAATTTTAATTGTAATGAAAGAAGATAATATTTTTATTTTTATTTTTCTTTATAATAAAATGTTTTAATTATTACTAAATAAATGTAATTTGTGTAATTTAATTTTAATTGTAATGAAAGAAGATAATATATTTATTTTTATTTTTCTTTATAATAAAATGTTTTAATTATTACTAAATAAATGTAATTTGAGTAATTTATATAATAAAGAGTATTACAATGTTTAATAGACATAATTATTTTTAAAATTAATTTTCATTTATTATTAAAGAAAACTGAAGCACGTACTTATATGACAAATTAACTAGACAAACGATTCAACTGAAATTATTTTTTTAAGGTAAGAACGTCTTTGCTCATACACAAATACTCGTTGTTATGGTGAACAAGTGTATATTCTTCTTTGTAGATCGTTAAACAAATTCTAGGAATGAAATTTTTTGCATCTTCAAATTAGGAAAGCAAAGTAAAGTAATATTAATAATTTTTTTATTATATTTTGAAAGAAATATGGTTATTAAAACAAATTTTGATGAAAGAATGGAATGATTGCAATTTGATAAGATGCTTACACTTACAGCCAACAACGGATAATAATTATGTGTATAGAATCAAACAAGCATATTGATGCCGAATTTGGTGAATTGTTTGTAAGGGTAGTATTTTATATTTATATTAAAAATGTATGACTACCTCCAAAACGATGATTTTGGTGGATTGTTTGTTCTGGTCATTTTTTATATTTATATTAAAAATATATAAAAAATATTAGTTACAGTAAATGGTATTTATTTATTTTTAATGAATTGCAATATTTTTAAATAACATTAATTTTTTATTTCAAAATAATAAAAATAGGTAAACATATATTAATATGAAAAAAAAACCTTTACTTTAAAGTGTGATTATAATTAACAATTTTATATAACATATAATTATAATTAATAATGAATCAATAAAAAAAAAAAATCTCTTCGACATTCATATGTTAAGCTTTTTCTAGAGAAACCACTTAAATTGATTTAAAAAATAACAAGTCTTGATAACATAATATAATATCTACATAAGCATGATTATGCATTCATAGAGTGCACTTAACACATCTTACACATGCAACCATACAGTTGTCTGCGATCCATTTGTCGATTACAATTACCATCTTGAAAAGTGGATTTGCAAAAGTGAGAGGCTCTCAACGTCTCATCCTATTTCATTTGCAACCCCTTCTCAAAACTTTTTGAATGTGACAACCAATTCACTGTATTTTTTAACAAGAAAGTATTCTTGGGTTTTAGTTAAAACTAATTAGCAAGAATAGGGGTAGTATTCAATGTATTCAGTTTTATGTAACTGAAGGAGGAGTTCTATAAATTTGATTCCTTAGAGGCATTTGAGAGCAAGGGGGCTTCAAGTCCTCTCTCGGGCTTCATTGTTGCCTAAGGTTGGATGTAATCTCCTGGTTATTGATAATAGAATGATGTTGCCATTGTCGTGTGGATGTTTCCCTCACCCTGAGGGTTTTACCACATAAATAGCTTGTCTCCTGTGTGACTGTTTTCTATGCATGTTTGTGCTGTAAATTAATTTTTTGTGGGTTTTAGAAGACAACAAGTGGTATCAGAGATTCGAGGTGAGAGATTTATCTCCCGGAGGTGAGAGATTTCTTTGTCGATGTGTGAAGTTGCAGAACGAGATTTATATCCGGTACTTTCACAGAGGCGGATCTAGATCGGGAGTTTTTCCTCGGTGTGTGGAGGACGTCATGGTTCATGTCTGAGAATCGGTCAGTGCAAACTCAACTGTCAATTATGAGTCGATTGGAACAAGCATACTGTGGCACCATTGTTTAATAATATATGCACATTCTAGACCACGATAAGTGTAATTGGCTAAAGGAAAAGATTGAGACAGTGGATCCACAAAGTGTGGATGAGTCATGGGATAATTTTTTCCACAATTTTTGTTGGGTTGGCATCAATGTCCCCGGGCATCTTTGGGCAGACGATCTAGGAGATTTGGAGGTTGATTTGATGTCTGATCTGATGGAGTTTCTCCTGGCTATGGATATGCAAGTAGTGATGTTGTCGATGGTAGCAAAATTGACAGTGGTTACATGCAATTAAGTAGTGGTTATGGGCCTCCTTTTGGTGGAACTAGTGCAGGAAGTTATGCAGAAGGATACGGCGATGCACATGTATATTTATTTCTCCAAATTACTATGAAAGACATGACTATCGGTCATGCAATAGGTTTTGGGTTTGTGGTCTTTGGAGACCCTTCTATTGCAGATCGATTTATTAAGGAGAAACACACTATTGACAACAAAACCAAGAAGTTATGGATAGAGCGAGCCACAGAGGTGACATGGAGGTTGCTCATGAAGTGGAAGGTCGTGGAGGGACACACTAGTGGCATGCGTGTGGCTACGTTTGAGATATGTGGTGGATTGCTCATTGATGTCCTGCCAATCTGCAAAGAAAATCATGGATATGTAACTGGATCTTGATATCTGTTGTTCAAATTCTTGCATCTCCGTCAGATCTGAGGCTAGATTGTTCTTGTTTGGAAGGATGCACAGGAGGACAAGAGGAGTCTTGATCTATGTGTTGTAGAGAAGGCTTTGTGAAGTCTGTGCGAAGGAGAATCTATTTGAAATAGAACCATTGTTGCAGTGGAAGACATGATCAAGGCAAATCTCAGCACAAACGCGAGATGGATTAGACACCATGGATGGATAGATCCAGGCAAATCGAAGGTCAAGCATTGATTAAGGTTGCGAGATCGAGGCCCGTTGTAGCCATTGAGGATGCATGGCTTATTTGGGTATGCCCAGTGCCTACAACGAGTCTGTTTCTTGAAAGGTGATATGTATAGGAAAATTATAATAGTGCTGGTATCGATGGGATTTCAGGAATTATATAATGCAAGTGCCTTGGGAATTATATAATGCGCCTTGGCCATATTTATTCCATTAAATCTCTCTATTCATTTTCACTTGTATTTGAAGGTTGATTTTATTTATTCCATATGTAGAACCCACACCTTTTAATAAGAGGGTTCGATTTTGATAAAGACATGAGATCTGCATTGATTTGGGGTCGGAAACTAAGTTAGTCCAATGCAATTTGATAGTGTTGCAAGGTTCATTGGGTTTTCATAATCTAGTGGAGAATGGACAGATTAAGTACCGATCCAGCATGGAGGAGCAAGAAGATTCAGAATGAAGATTGGACACTAAATGTGTCAGTGCTGCAAGATTGATTCGAGCCTGCTGGTGCACCCTTATCGATTGGGTGCATTTATTTGCTAATCAAAGTGTCCAGCTGGTAAATGGCAATGGAGCGATGATAAAGTCATTGTGAATTATTTATTTATTTTCGAGTTGTAAGAAATTACATGTAATTGGGCATATGGCTGTAAGACCTGAATAGGCATGCGTACCCCTTGTATTTCGCCGGTAAAGTATAGACATAGGCTTAGGTGATAGGGGGTTGGTTTCAGGTCGGTCCATGATATTGCATGTAACGAAGCTTGTTCAAAGGATTGGGGAACTCTACAGAAATCATCTTGGAGGTGAGCGTTGAACACTTACTTGGTCGACTTGGTTGGATTTGGTCAAGGGAATGTTCATGTTAAGGTGGAGCATAGAGACTCCATTGAAAGTTGCCTTGAGCTAGTGACAAGCTCACTTGGATGGCTTCGTCTTTTTTTTGGTGAAGGTCTCGAATACAGAGTTCGAGGTGGAGCACTGAAGGTGCTGAAGATCACGATAGGAGAGTTGTTTGCAAAGCTCAAGTAATTATTGTATGGTCTGAAACTCGAGAAGACAAGTTTGTACAAGATGTTGAATCCTTTATGGTGAGCCAAGTTTTACAAGAAGTGACTGTAACCATTGTGTTTATGGTACTCAATATCTTGGTTTTTAGATTGTTGACAGTATGCTTATAACAAGCAGTAGCATGGCTAAGATCAATAGGTTGGCTTAGTTGACTTGGACATTAAAGATGAAGGATATGAGAGCAACAAAACAATCTTGAGCATAGAAATTCACAGAGACGAGATTGATGGTAAGGTTTGGGTTATCACAACTTGAGTACATGGTAACGATACTCAATAAATTCGTTATGAATGATGTGAAACTAAAATCTTTTTTGGCTTTCCATTATAAGCTTTCTTCAGGTTTGTGTCCAAGTGATGAAGAAGAAAAGGGTTATATGTCTCATGTATAGTGTGCTAGTAGAAAGATTAATGATTGTGATGAAAGGATGATATATTTCACGTGCAGTTGGTGTTTTCCATGGTAACATGACAAATCTAGGTGGAGCAATGAAATGGGTGCTTCGGTTCTGAAAGCACCTATCTTCAGCCTGCAAGAAGGTGATGAATGGACAATGGCATGACATCAATTTGATTGTTGTCATGGTGGAGATTGTTGGAATGTGACAACAATTCACGGTTGTTTTCAACAAGAAAGAATTCTTGGGTTTAGTTAAAAATAATTAGCAAGAATAGGGGCAGCATTCAATGTATTCAATTTAAGTAACTGAAGGAGGAATTGTATAAATGTGAATGCCTTAGAGGCATTTGAGAGCAAGGGGGCTTCAAGCCCTCTCCTGGGATGCCCAGTTGCCTAAGGCTGGATGTAATCTCCTCGTTCATGATAATAGAATGATGTTGCCATTGTTCGGTGGATGTTTCCCTCACCCTGAGAGTTTTACCACGTATTTTATATGGGTTATAGAATACAACAAAAACCAGTTATAATTATGTTTCTTCTTGTGCTTGAAGGTGAAAATACTTTAGTGAGACAATGGTCAAAGCTACTTATAACTTCTAGGGACAATATTTGCTCTCCGTCTCAATGGTTGAAAGCTTGAAATGTGGATTTGAAAAGGGAGAGGTTGTTAGCCTCTTTTCTACATACAGATGCTCTTTGTAGTTCATTTGCAACCCCCTTATCAAAACCATTTATAATTATGTTTATTTGTTTGCTTGAAGTTGTGAATACTTTTGTGAGACAATGGTTGAAGTTGCTGTGTAGGGACTATTTTCTCTACGTGGCACAGATTTCATTTGATACGAACTGCAGTAAGAGATGTCATTTTTCTCTCTCATAATAGATACTAGATTGTCGTCTTGAGAATTTTTAGATCATCGGTCGAACTAATGTAACCAGAAGGAAGTTGAAGTTATTGATAAATTGTTGCTTCAGCTAATAGTCCATCTACATTGGAAAAAGTAAAGATGAGGGATTCTATCAATCTAGAGGTAGATTCATTCTATGTAACAAGAAGCACGCCTAGATTCATAAAAATGCCTAGATTCATTTGTAGATAATGAAGAAAAAGAAGTAGAATGTCAGAGTCCCAAGTCTGAGGAGAAAAATATACCTGTGTGCTCTGTTGTCCTCGTGCGCCACTCAAACCCAAATCGAATCTGATAAAGAGAAAGTTACTTGCAATTCTTGTTGAAGAATTTTACATTCTCTTTGATTCTGATCTATACTATTTGATTGGTTTAGATATTACAAAGCTCAGTCACCCGCGTATGAAGAGAAAATTCCTCCCAGAATGTCTAACAACTATGTGAATTAGGATTTGAATCAAGAGTTTAATTGATAATAGGCTCCATTTGCAACCATGGTTGAATAAAATGTAAAATTGATACACAAATTGAATAGTGCATGTTTAGTAAGGTCTTGATGATCGAAATCATGATGCATTTGTTCTTTCTGATGATCATGATCCTGATTCATATCTTTGTTGTTGAGGTACATAACTAGCTTTTTGATAGAGATCCATAGCTAGAAGCACCAAAGTAAGAATACATATAAGAATACATAAGTGGAGTAATTCCATACCCAGTAGTAGCATTTCCTGGTCCAGTTAAAAATGCACGAGCAATTCAAAATGTAGGATGACCAGATCCTATATAGCCACCACCACCCTTAGCATCGCTTCTGGGTTTAGCTCTTGTTCGAGAGCCTTTCCAGATTGAGACCCAAGTTATGATGCGTATGAGCCAGTCCCTTATTATCAAGACCTGACAATAGATCCATAACCAGTAGTCGGTCAAGAATATGTGCATTCCGAGAGCCAGACCCACTCAACATTAACTAATGCAAGCAACTGGACTAAATCAACCCTCTAAAGAATCTTTGGATTTGGTAAGGTACACAAATTTTCCTCTCCAGAATCTTTGGACTTGGTAAGGTACACAATTTTTCCTCCCCAACAACCTCTTGGAATGCTAGGCCATCAAGTGAAAGAATTAGTCCAAGGATTTCACAAGCTAAGCCCGAGCCCATGCTTTCACGAATGCTTCAACCACGTAAGTTGTTGGCTATTTCACTTCAATAATAATGTTAATAACCCAAATTCCCATATATTTTTTTTGTTAATTGTCACCCTTGGAATATTCCAAAGCATCGATACAAGTAGTGTCTTTGGTGTGGAAGTAAGATTAATCATTTGATTTTGTCAATATAGAAGTATTTATCAAGAGCAACTTTGTAAATTTGTAAACTGAATTTTCCTCCATGAACTTGCATTGTTTCTTAGTTATGCAACATTATTAGAGGAAAATATACATTAAAATCATATACATGTATCATTATTGTAGTAGAAATATCTTGAAAATACATACATTAGACATTATTTTTTGTGAGATGAGGATTGAATATTGTTGAGTGAGCTTCAGGGTTTTGAAAATATTAAGAGGCCAGGCATGTCAAAAGATATTGTTATAGATAGAAAGAAGAATTCCTACTCCTTCGATCTACACCCCAGAGCTACAAGTTATCAAACAAAACCATGTGATGACACCTTTGTTTGCATTCACATTCACGAACTCCTCGAAGTTGGTCCGCCATGGTATAATTCTTTGGATTTTTCTCATCTTACCATCAAAAGCAATGAAGCAAATTAGTCTCTTTATATTCAACTATGAAAAAATCTTGTGTATGATATATAATTGATTGATAATATAGCTTCAGGGTTTAGCTTAACAAATTGTTGTTGATAATGTTGGATATTTAGTTAGGTCGGTGAACCCTTTAACTAGAGCTTTGGTAATAAACCCATTCAAAAATCACACAGAGGAACCCATACTGAACTGTATCAACTCACTTCCCCCGAAATTGTAAATGTACACATACCT
>JASDQU010263906.1:0-15454 GCA_032191745.1 Picea mariana | reverse complement strand
TCTCCTTCCTTAAATAGAAAATAACATCCAAATAACCTTAGGATGTTGAATCACATCTCCTTCATTGGATTCTAAGCCTTGGAGATAGATGGCAACAATCAAAGAGACCAAAATCCAACAAACTGCTAATTTTTGGAAATTTGTCGAAGTCATTAATAAAATGTCTCCACCTCATTGCATGAGGCCTTTGCTGGAGATAAATATTAGGTGCATGTGTCTCTTGACATCTAACTGGTCCTTGAGAAGCCATTCGAACCCTCCTTGACATGTGGAAACCTCCCAACAAGACGAATATCAAAATCATGACAACTACAGGAAATTAGGTAGCACCATTGTAAAACAGTAGGTAACGCCACTTATATGTATAATATCTCTCAAACCATAACACTTTTTGAAAAAATGAGAGGTTTTTGTTATCTAGCATGTTATTAACAAAAACCTCCTCCATTTTTCAAAAATACCATCTCAATTGTTCATAATACAAGTTTTAAGTTAGTGACTCAAAACTTGTAAAATAACTCTGCACAATTCATTCTCTGCCAGAATTTAGGTAGTGCCCACTTGTGTGTCTGTGTGCGATTGGGTAGCTCAAATATGTGAGTTATTTTGACTCTTGTAACCTTGTGAGAGTTTTGTCAATGCTTGTTCTTAACACTTGGCACCTTAACCAATCTTGTGCTAACATTAGGCTCCATGGGGGATGGCATGCTCCCTGCTAGCTGTCAAGAACCTACAGAACAATAACCTTATCCATCTTCTTCCCTTTCCAAGAAACCAACAAGCCTGAGAGCATCTCTTCTCCTTATTTGAAATTGAAATAACTACTGCAAACTGACAAAAAGGAAATGCTAAAAAAGGAGCTTATTTCTTCCTACTCCTACTCTAATCAAGTGTGTTTCTTCTGAATCAAGTAAGGTCATTCTTCCAATGAAACCATACACGCATCTAATTAGCTAGTGAAATCCTTGATATGACAATATTTAATGTAGGAACCCATAGATTACTTATATACAATTCAAAAGAACAGAACAACCAACCTTCATTTGACAAAAGTGTTCTGACATCTAAGTTGCTCAAAGATCCAAGATAATCAGCCAACATGTCAATAAAACTGAAAATGAATACTTCTTCCTTCTATTTTTGCTGAACATCATAAGATTTCTGCATATCCTCATGCTAATCATGGCTGCCACCTACAACTTCTTGCAAATCCGAACATAGCTACAAACTAACTTCATTGTTTATGATAGATTGTTTGTTGTTGTCTACAGATCCAGGTTCAAATATAGTGCATGTGGGATCATTGATTTGTAGAGATGACTATTGAATGTATTCAATAGTTTCCTGATAGCTGATTTCTTCAAAATACTGTTCTCCATCATAATCAGATTCATAACTATCATAACTCGGTTTGATGCTCCTCAAATCAACAAAATGGATCTGCTCTTCTTCATCAGTGTATTTATCAAAGATAGGTGAGCCCAAGGCTCCTTGGTCTTGCACATAAAAATGAACAATCCCCCAATCTCTCTCTTCAATCTCAAGTGAAAAGATATCATGGGAAACCTCTTGCAGGAAAAGAGAAAGATCCTCTTCTACAATTGGTTCTTCTTTTGAATCAGAGATATCATATGCATACGGTATAGGATATAATGAAATTGAATCCATGCAATCATAAGTACAATCATGAATGATATATGGAATAATTTCTTCTCGGGAAGAAGAAAGAGAAATAGGTTCATTTATGTCTTCATTTGGACAGTGAATAAAATCGTTTTCATCTTTATATTCAATAGAAAAATCTAACAAATCTTGAGCACATTCTACATATCCCTCACAATAATTATGACATATAATTTCAGAGGGATAAAACCTTTTGCAGTGTTCATTGAATACTCTATGGAAATCCTTCAAGGATGAAATGATGGAAGGGGGTAACGAGAAATTCCATTTACGTGCATCCCCATCCAATGAATACATGAACATTTTCATCAATATATCTTCATGATGAATGTCAAGCTGTTGCATAAAATTATGAAATTCATGAACATGCTCAATAGGGCTGTCATCCTTGCCTTCATAAAATCTGGGTAGCAGATCTTACCATTCATCAATAAGAGGCATAGGATGTGGATAATCCTCTATAGCTGAGAAATAGAGTGGGGCAAACCTCCTGGACAGGATAGCCTTCATAGACATTTAATTGGTCTCATTCCAGTGAAGTCACCAACATATTCTGAACAATGGAGTTGCCATGGTGAATGTGCAGTCTTGAAGGTGTCCAACTTCAGTCACCATCTAAAGCTGGAGCTGTGCAATGTCGTTCTTCCCAGGGAGCTTTTCAATCTGCTCAAATCTGTCCCCGACAACAATGCCAATTATGTTATCACTCCAAGAGTCACTCCTAGACTGCAAATTAGAGTAATCTTGGTAACATATAAATTCAAATGGATTAAAATAGTTTGAATAGGTGGATCAACAAGAGAAGAGTAAAAAGGAGGGCATCAGACTGCTACAAATACATTCCATTAGGCATGGAGTCATAACATCCTACAGATCAAAGGAAATCACGATGACTACCAGACAAAAGGCTTATGAAAATATGGATAGAATAATAGAAGGTAAACAAAGAGAATAATAACCACATAACAGAGATCCTTTCTGTAATATAGATTGAAGAGTGATTGAACAATGAACCGTGATTAACAAGAAATTACCACAAATCCTTTGCAGCTCATGAATTCATTAACCAAAGGAAACTTTTGATATTCAAAATATGTAAATATTATTCAAACGATATGAAAAGATAGAATGATAACAAATAACACAAAGTCTAATAAGAAACTCTCATGAATATCTAATGGCAGAAATGCTAATTACAATAGGCCCTCAGGCTTACAATTGAACAAATAAATTGCTCCTCTAGCTCTCTACCCTCTCGGATCATGAATCCAACCCTTTTTCCTCAAGAGATATCCTTCCTTAAATAGAAAATAACATCCAAATAACCTTAGGAGGTTGAATCACATCTCCTTCATTGGATTCTAATCCTTGGAGATAGGTGACAACAATCAAAGAGACAAAAATCCAATAAACTACTAATTTTTCAGGAATTTGTTGGAAGCCATTAATAAAATGTCTCCACCTCATTGAATGAGGCCTTTTATGGAGCTAAATATTAGGTGCAGGTGTCCCTTGACATATAACTGATCCTTGAGAAGCCATTCTAACCCTCCTTGACATGTGGCAACCTCCCAACAAGGCGAATATCAAAACCGTGACCTCTACAAGAAATTAGGCAACACCACTGTAAAATAGTAGGTAGCACCACTTCTATATCTAATATATCTCAAACCATAACACATTTTAAAAAAATGAGAGAGGTTTTTGCTATTTGGCATGTTATGAACAAAAATCTCCTCCAGTTTTCAAAATACCTTCTCAATTGTTCATAATACAAGTTTCAAGTTAGTGACTCAAAACTGGTAAAATAACTCTGCACAATTTGTTTTATGCCAGAATTTAGATAGCAAATTTAGGTAGCGCCTACCTATGTATCTTGTTACGATTGGGTAGCTCAAATCCATGAGTGATTTTGATTCTTGGAACCTTGTGAGAGTTTTGTTAATGCTTGTTATTGACACTTGACACCTTAACCAATCTTGTGCTAACACTCCCATAACTTTGACTTGGGTTCTATCCAGTTGTATGACATGCTTATCACTTTTGAGAGGGACAAAACCCAGTTTCTTACAAACATACAAGGGAATTAAATTAGAGGATCCCTAGAATCTACCAAGAAATTGTGAATATTCCTGTTAAAAACTTCGAACGTTAAAAGGAAAGGTGGTATGAAAGGATTTTCCTTCCAGCCTTCTGAGTAGGTATTTATGGTTGGATTGCTTTCCAAATCTGTTGAGGATAGATCTTTCTTTTGGCCGTTTCCTATCGTTGGGTCTTCTACCGAGCTCATATCTTGCAACAGAAAGTCTTTCTGCTGAGGAATCCTACATATATCCATAACCGATATATTAGTCTTCATCTTTTTCAAATCTTTGACTACGTTGTAATCCAACTTAGGAAATTCCTTGGTATGGATGCTTATAGGCTTTTCACCGGGAGAGAAAGGTATTTTTGGGCGATTAGAAGTTAACTTACCTTGCTGGGCCTGGGCGAAATCAACATTTTTTGAGCTGGGTTGACCTTTACTACGCGTCTATGCTACCAAAAATTCTATGGGTTGTTCTCGAGACTCAAATAGATCATCTAAAGATGCGATTACGTCGGGATCCCATATCAACATGGTTGTGTCTCGTGGTGGGTCATCTTCTTCCTGATAGGCAATATTAATGGCTGAACTGCTTGACTGTTTGGTCAGTGAGACTTCATCCAGAAAATGATTGGCCATTAAATTCATGGCGTGGACCCATTGAGGGAATTCTCTTTCATAATGGTTCTCCTAGTGATAGGTGCAAAAAGAATCAGACACAACATTCCATAGGTCAATGTTTAGGTAGGTTGGGGTAGGCTCAACTTCTTTGAAAGGCTGGTTTCTTTTAAAGAAAGGATTATAGGGTCTTTGGCCTTGGTTTCCTTCCCCAACACTCCTTTTCATGTCTATAATCTCATTTGATAGTTTCTTGACCATGCACTGCAGATCTTCTATATCTCCATTACCTTTATCAGGAGCCTGTTCAGTCAGTTTCCCCGGCGGTCTAGTCAAAAGGAGTCATCTCCTAGGAGGGGGTTGACTTTCTTTTCTTACTTGAGAGGCTTGGCCTTCTTGACATCCTTTCATCTAAAATTCTATCATCTATTCCTCTTCAAAATTGTCCACGAGGGTTTGCTTGGCAGCTCTTTTAACGAACATTGAAATAGAAGCTAGAAGCACGTTGGCATAAACCTCAATCTGCAATTCTTGAGTGGGTTTCGTCGCAGGATGGAATTTGTTTAATATGGTCATGAATATTTGATTGAAATCCTTGACCCTTTATTTTGGGGTCATGGTGGCTATGAACAACTCAACCATCAGGGCTCCTGTAGTAGTTTCTTTCACAAATTTGTCTAGAAATTTTTTTTGGAATTTAGTCCAGCTAGTTATAGATCCTACCGACAAAATAAAATACCATGTGGAAGCAGAGTTTTCAAATGTGTGGGGAAAAATTCTACATACTATGTCTTCATGTTGAATGTTCATAAGTATGATCACAAGTATGAATTTCTTGATATGGTCATCAGGCAAGCCTGAAGTTTTAGGGTCGTACCTGGGAAGCAACTTTTTCGGGTGTCGGGGAAGATTATGTACTTGTCCAAGGATCGCCATGACATCTCTGACCAACCAAGGATGGTTGTCTTGAAGTGGAACTTATATTTCCTCCTCATGACCATTGTTCCCTTCCATATCTTCGGAGTTGGAGTCAAGCTCTTCTTCTTCCAAAAATTTGTTAGGCTCGGGGATGTCGTCGGCTGACGTTTCGGGGATGAGATCAAGAGGTTCTTGGATTTCGGTGATCACAAAGTCTATTAAGTCTTTGACGGAGTGTATGAAAACTTCATCGGGTGTGCTAACCACCAGTATTCTTTATTGTTTTCTCTGAGGGAGGATGGGAGTTAAGGATAACACACCGATCTATCAGGCGTACGCTCTGGTGATTCTCCTGAATTGATTCACTTCCTTGTGAGGGAGGGCGTAGGGTATTTCAGGATGAAAAGGTTCTTCCTCAGACTTGGGTGATTTAACCATTTTGGGAGTACTCAGTAAGAGTGGGTTTCCTGTTGGATGACTAGCCATGCATGTGGACCGTAACGAATATGTAGACTATTCGAAATGTTATATAAGTTATATATTCAGCCATTCATTCTTAGGCCCTCCTTCTAGCACCAATTTTGTTGATGGGTCTTAAATCCCTTGATTCAACAACAGGAAGCAAACCCACCACCGAAGCCCAATTAGACTCTGTAGCATTTTAGATCGAATGGTTCTCTAGATTTTGTGATCCAGCCAATTTATCGATGGGCTTTGTATTTTCTTGTGAAGGTTCTCCCTTCAAGTAGGACCGTTCTTTTCTGTATTTTCTCTTGAGTGGGGCTGGTATGAGAGGTGCAAGCCAGCATAATCTAACTTGGCAATCAACATGATTGAATTTCAACTACTGGGAAGGGGTTGAGCTTGGCCCGTTGCTCAAACATGCAGATAATAATTCTATACCAAAGGGCCTAGTAATAATACATTAACCAAACGAGCATCCAATTACTGCCCGAGAATATAACTAACAGAAAGAAAACACATATGTAACCAAGATCATGGCAAGAAAAATAATTCGTCTACCATAACATTCATTATATAACAACACAACAATTTATCTGCATCATTAAAGAAAATAACATCAAAACATTGCACCAGATTACTTGACAACAAAATTGATTGCTCTTAATCATTTACTACATCATTCTTGGAAGAGGATAGGATGTAATTATTCTCCAACTCGAATCACATAAATATGATGAAAATAGCTTGTCTTTGGTCCAGAAGGACTTCTCAATTCATAGCAGTCTCAAAATAACTATCAACAAACCAAAAAAAGAAATAGTTCTTACAACAACCATCGACCCTTGACTAATCAGTCAATGTCTCTATTGATAATCTAAAATTCAACCAAAATTAATGACTAAATATAGTTCATAGAAAAAATAAATCACCACATGGCGTGGTCATCCAACAGTTTCTTTGACAGTCTATTTGGGATATTTCTTGAAAAGGGTGACTTCTTTCATACTTAGGCCAACAGATCTTTGCAGGTTTGAGCCCATGGGACTTTGTGTTGTTCCATTAGGGCTATGTATACTCCTCTACTGTCGATTGCATGTGTTTGAAAATTCACCAAACTAGATTTGAGTAGTTACAACATACTCCAAGCTTTGATCGAGTATTTCATGAACATTTGTACTCGTCTTAGCTTCGTATCAGCTATCTTCGCACATCGTTTAGCCTAGAACAAGTCTAGTTCGGTGGGTGTCTTGAGTCAATAATTGATCAGGGACGCCACACTCAGAGAGACAAAAAACCTTTATTGCACCGATGATTTAGCTTCGGTGTTCTTTTCGAATCCTTCGATGAAATCATAGGATGAACATTGTTCAGTAATCAGGGAGGTTTATTTCCTGCAATTAAGACAACGAAGTTTAGATATTTCAAATCAATTTGTGATAAGATGTAAATAAATTGAAAAGACTAATACGTACCTGTGTATCCCACTAGTTTTAGTCATTTAATACTTACTTGATCTCAGTCGCTCCTTCGAATGACTTGTGATTACTTGGACGAAGCCATTGCTCCTTTGGTTAAAATGAATTATGTCAGCGCATCATGGGGTGGAAAATCAAGTACAACATCACGAACATTTTAAATAGTCATATTAATTATTTGACCTTTGGTGCCCAAAAGAGACGTCGAAGGCGAGTGTGTGCGTGTATACTTTCCAAAGGGTTGAACACCATAAAAGGAAATCTGTTAAATGCTTCCATAATCTGTATTATCAAGCGTGTAAAACATCATTACTTGAATAACAGACGTCTGGAGCAAGGTCGAGAGGATCGTACCGGACATTACTTGTAACTATGTTCGGTGGAGTTTACATGCTTTGGATTGCATCCACCAAACAACTATGGTGCATTGAGTCTTTAATCACCATGTCGTAGGATGCGAGTGTCTTATTGGCACGCTCTATTTTTCTCCTCTGTTTTTTCTATAAATTCAGGGAGTTTTGAGGAAAACTTACGCTCATGCCGAGCTTACATTCTCTTGAGTTCTGATATGGAGAATTTGTCTTAGAGAGGTCTTGTATAGATGTTCCACATCCTCTATAGAGGCCTAAGTTGTCACACTATTGCATAATGGGATCCCCTTTCAATAGGGGGCAGGATCTGCAGAGTAGTCGGAGTGCCAGGTCCAAGCCCTAGCATGCCTGGAATTCTTTTTTGTTAGCCTCCCATGTTCTTGAAATTCCAACAAGGGGTGGATGTATTGGAATGGAGATGGAATCAACATATCCTGTGAAGCTTCGGGTGAAAAAGGATACATCTAACAAAGGTATGATGGGAACCGTGTCTCCTCGGGAGTCAAAACCACGGGGAAGAGGGAGGCCCAAAAAGGGTACGAAAAAGGGGGAGGAGGACTGCCTCTTGGCTGAGCTAGGCATACGTTCAATCGTTGACGAGCCCATGAGGTTTACCCACTGGTCAGTGAAAGTTGGGACTACCGGTAGGGAAGGCCAGAGGGGAAAAGGAGGTGAAAGAGCATCGGGTTGTCCCTATGAGAGTTCTTCTCAATAGTTAGAACGGGCTAAACTGACGATAGCCAAACTCTATGAAGAGAATAGAGAGCTACAACATCAGTTAGCGATGAAAGATCAAGAGATACCATCATCGTCAGGTCACGTAGGAAGCATGGTTTGGCTGTAGAGGCGACTTTGGGAAGCACAAGATACAATTTTGCAGCTGCGCGAGGTGCAATGAATGGAGGGAGAGAAGAACAAAGTGCAAGGTGTAAGTAATAACTCAGGGAAAAGCATCATGGGTGATCTTGTGCCTTGCACTTCTCCTGGGTGATGCTTGGACAAAATCCCCTTTTTCTCTTCTGTTGTAAAGAAATTCATCTTTTTACTGCCACTGGGCCGGTTGGTCGTGGTGTTGACGTGGCTTAACTGTATGTGGCATGGATTAAGGATCCCTTCAATACTAAGTATTGGGAGTATTTTGAATTTATTATTCTTTCTTATGGATGCAAAGAGGAAAATTGATTATGTTTTCTCATCATAAATCATTAGGTTGCACAAATTATTAGATCTTGTAATCGTTATTGTGGGACTGTGGGTTTCTTGATATGTTTCCTTTTGTAAAATTTCTAGTATAAATTGATGCTTATGTGGCGTTATTGACCCTGGATCATTAGAAACATTTAGTTATAAAGGCATTCATTGATAAATAAGGATCTTACTTGGGACCTTGCTCGCGTCAAAAATACTAAAACTAGATACTATGGGTCCTGACATTGGGTGGTATTGGGAAAAAGGTAAAGTTTTTTCTTTATTCGCAGGTTAACACATTATAATGTCTTCGACGCCTAAAAGATATCTGGGTCAGAGGTCGGAAATGTTTCTCCTTACTTTGGCATAGTGCTCACTATTACCTTTTTTCTGCTGAAACCGAATGGATCAACCTTTGGTGAAATCCTTCCTAAGGTTGTTCATGGGAAAGAAACTTTTTCATCGGCTGACGCCGATGAAGGTTGGTACTTGGCTACTTTGACTTTCCAAATGATTTTCACCACATTTATATTTCGTCGATGCCAAATTTCTCAAGTGAGTCGGGGAAACTCTGGGTCACCAATTCGTGTAGATAGTCGATGAAGAAGATTGAGTGGTACCCAAAAAAGAAAATGTTCATAGATTGTTTAGGGTGTGTTGAGTGATCAACACCCTAGTATGGCGACCTCCTCGTCTACCTTCAGACACAAAAATTTGGATCTCATCTCTCTCGAGATGATGGTTGATGCATTCACCATCAATCCCCTCGATATCTTCTCATCGGTGAAATTTTGTATCGATGCAGGGTTGACACCATACTCTGCCAATTTTTGACCATCGATGAAGCAGACTAAGTCTTAAACGATTGCCATAGTGGCGCTTGTAGTGGCCATCTCTTATGGATGTTCACTGCCCAAAAAATCATTCGAACTGGATATTTCTAGCCCACATTGTTTCATGACTGCATCTATGCTGTCAAGCGATGTGACAAATTCCAGCTTTATGAAAATAAATCCCAAGAACCACCCACTCTTCTACATTCAGTCATCACTATCGGCCCCTTATACAAATGGGGCATAAACTTCATGACTTGAAATACTCCATATATAAATGGAAACAAGTACATCATCATGGTAGTAAATTACTTTACCAAATGGGTCGAAGCCATGCCTAACCTCAATAACACCGCTGATACCACAACATGTTTTTCTTCAATCACGTCATTACCCACTTCAAATTCCCACTACAGTTAGTCTTCGATCATGGTAAAAAATTTGAGAATGAGATCTTCATCAAACTCTCCTCAAGGTTAGGATTCTCCCATGAGTTCACCTCCCCATATTACCCACAGTCCAATAGACAGGTCGAGGCTGTTAACAAAGTCCTCAAAACCATATTGCAATGCACTGTCAACAAACATAATACCAACCAACATCATATGTTGTTCTCAACATAATGGGCATATTGCACGGTAGTCAAAACTGCCACCAGTTTTACACCCTTTCATCTCATCCATGGGATTGAATCCACCCTCCCCATCGAGTGAGAAATTCCCATGTTGCACACCGCCATCGAGCTATTACCTGACAGTGCTCCAATCAAGAAACACTTGCTGAACTTAGAGTCGTTGGATGAAGATCATTGGTATTCCTTACAGACCAATTAGGAAACTAAGAAATGGTCAAAGGACACCTTTGACAGCCATGTCAACCTTCGCTCCTTTAATGAAGGAGATCTCGTCCTTGCCTATGATATCACTCACGATACTCTCGGTCATGGGAAATTCGAGTCATTATAGCATGGACCCTACATCGTCCAACACTGCCTCACTAAAGGCACATACATCCTGGTCTCTCTAGAAGTCTATCCTCTTAAGGAACCCATCTATGGGTTGTAATTAAAGAAGTTTTATGCTTGAGTGTAGTCATTCTACTCTAGGATTTTCTTTGTACACTTTTGTAGAGTTTTTAGTCTTCTTTTTTTCCCTCCATGCCTTATGTATGATATACCATTCGTGTTATTTATATATGCCTCCTCCATCATCCTACCACATTGGTTACGCTGATGGAACTAGCCGATGAACACAGAATCTCACTTCGGTCGCTTGGGCCCTCTATACCCCCTCACATGAACTGCTCCACTATAGCAGCATATGTTTGGGCTTGACAACCAACAACCAAGAAGAATATGCAGGTGTCATTGGTCTCCTTACCGAGGCCATTCACCGCCACATTCATCACCTTAGCATATTATTAGATTCCCAACTTGCCTTCCTGTAGCTCAACAATGTGTACCATGTTCGCGATTCTTTTCTCTTTCGCAAATACCTGCAAGTTAGACTCTTATCTCAAAATTTTGGTTCAATTACATTTACACATATTCCATGACAATTTAATCAAACAATAGATAACATGGCTAACCTAGTATTATATTGGAATTTATCACATTAGGACACCATCAAACATACATAACTCATCAAAAGTCTGTCACAACATATAGATTAGACATCATAAAAACATAACAACAAAAATAAAAAATAAATAAATCATCACATGTAAGCATCACAGAGATCCCAAAAAATGTGTATCCATATATATATATATATATATACCAATTAATATGTCATAAATGTTTACAAAATAGTACAACATGCACGTTGCCCATAGGCAAGTGAGCCCCCCACACCCCTATAGGTACAAAATAGGTGTCACACTACCCTATACAAAATGGGCTTGCAGGCCTATATAAATAAAAATATATACAACATAACGCTCATGGTGCGTCTAGAGTGCCACCACCAGGTCCTCTATCTATAGGAGGTTCCCCAACAGCTGGGGGTCCTCTAGGTCCAGGGGGTAGTCGTCCAATCATCGTTGCCCCCGCTACATCTCCTCTGTGGATCAGGGTCCACAACTCTATCGGGCCACCCACACACTGCTCCAAGACTCTTGTTATTGGATAAATTAGTGAATGCAAACATAAACTAATCTCCCTAGATCCACCTGGATCTAGAACAAAACAATACAGGACATGACGCTTTCCCTAAGATTATATCATTGAATTTACTACCAAAGAAGGAATAGATGACATACCTTTAGATATCTCTTCCTTATATCTTTGTTGTTCCTGCTTCTCTCTAGTGCTCTTGTGAGATCAGATCTACAATGACACAAACCAACCAAAGTGAAAGAAACAATTGTAGATTAAATGAAAACATAAACATGTGATCAAGGAGTCATGTAATAAAATTCTATTGATTTTATGGGAAATAAACATGTCATCGTATCATATTAAGTAAAAGTGGAAGATACAACCAAATTGTCTTGATGTCATAATTTCCCTTTTGGTGGTCCTTTGTTCTAACACACACATACACTTGCTTCAAATTTGTATGAAGATGGTCCACAAAAGCTTGATGGACAAAATGGAGGCCTCAAGCATTAGTTGTAACATGATCCTTCACACAGTCTTCAGCCTATTCTTTTAGCAATTCTTTTCTCAATCTTACTTAACCTTTTTCATGAGAAACCTGTCATTATATAGGAGAAGGTGAAGTGGTTAAAAGGATGAATATGATCCCACCAAATTAGAGAAGCCAGTAGAATCACAACCATATGGACGCCACCTCACATTCTAGATGATTTTCCTTCTAGAAGCTTCATGAACTTCTTCCTTTCCTAAACTTCAAATGTCTCTGCACCCTACCTATATAGAAGTCTGTGGAAACCCCGCGAGCCAGGCATAGAGAAGCCTACAGAAATCAAGGATTTTTGCACTGTGTACCACTGTCAGCGTACAACATCATTCTAAAAACTTTCCTTTTAGGGGAATAACTCAGTCATTTTCCTCATGCAAAAGATTGTTTTGAGAGCCTGAACACATGCTTGTAGAGTCATCATCAGTGTGACCAAAATAATGTGTAATAGAATTCCCCCCAAAGTATGAGGCTGGAACTCATGACAACCGAAATAATTTGTAAAATGCATGTGTGTGTCGGGAACAAGGAGCGCACCAATCAGGAACCTGCAAATAGTCAAGCATCTGCACAATATTATACCATTTCTGAGGTAGGCATTCCCATACTCAAATCACAAATGATGTCAATCATGGCCACCAATTATACACTGTGGATCCATGTCATCAAGACGATACATAGCCACCATGAATACACTGTGGATCTATTTGTTAACAAACTTGAAATCAGGACATATCCACGAGACATACAAAGTGGATCTATGTGTCAATACAAATCAGAAATACTCCATCGCAACCTAGAACAAGGCAATGAAATCCAAGGTCTTCAATCCCATCATCTGTAAGTACAGATCTAACCATGCAATTATAGGTGCTGAAATCAAGCATGGTAGAAAGCACTTGATTACTGGTCATTGATGAAAACTGCTAACAAGTGTGAGGGAAATCACCATTAATGTCAATGACTCCCAGGTACCTTAGTACAATCCAATGAATGTGAATAAATGATCTTAAGTCAAACACTCAAGGGAATCTTCCGATTAGGGACCAATGATGTGAATCCACCGTCGAAAGAGAAGAAACCTACCATTGAGGCATGCAGGCTCTAGGTACTAAAATGATTTCTAAGTCTTTCTCCTAGATGATGAGTTGAATTCGACAGGAAAAGACTTGTAACAGGAGGGCCTTGATGTATCCCTCATCAATGACATGAAATAAGTAATAGATTTAGGGTAGATCAAAGTATGAAAATGATTTGAAACTGACACAGGGAAGGCCGACATGGTAGGAATTGATAATCACAGATGGACAACTCTAAAGAGGGCCTTGTTTGGACTTCTCTTGAACATATGAATGACACAACAATGGTCTTGGAAGCATTGTCTCAAATACAAACTAAGATATTGACTTGTAGAAGGCCAGACGAGAGACAAATGGAGTTCCTAGTCCAGATTCAAATGATGAAGGGGGGTTCCATGTTCAAGAGAGATTAGTACTGCCACTAACACAGATACAGTGAAATATTTATTTCCCAAATTCCCCCCCACCATTTCTGGCGAGTACCCCTTTATTTTTATGAACCCTAAGAAGGAGTGGTTTGGTCCCATGTGGATGTTTCGATGTTTGTTTAATGAGTCCAAAGATAGACAACTCAGGGGGTTTTTCATGTTTATAGATTCTGAAAAACACTTTAAAGAGAACTCTCTCAGTTCCTTTTTCATAAAGTAATTTGATGAGACCGAAAAAGTGAGAAACTATTGCCCATCAAATGTTTTCTTCAAATACTTTTACGAGCATGAAAAGAACAAGGTCGCTCGACAATGTTTTCATTTTTATGGAGTGTGAAAAGAGCCTAAAGGATACTCCATGGGTTTTTCTTTTCATGTTTCCATGACAAGTATGAAAAAATGACAAAAGTATACTCAGTTTCATGCTCATTGATTTTCGAGCACGAGAACGAACAAAGACTAGGCTCGAGGTTTTTCCGAAAAACCCTAAAAAGTACTGGTATGTGTAACAAACTGAAAAGTGAGTCAAAAAATCATCCATACAACATTGTTCAGGGCCTTAGTCTTTCCATCTGTGAGAAACAAAAGACTCACGAGACCATTAGACCTTTAGTTTATGATAAAATTCATTAAAATAATACAAAATATTATTAGAAAAAGCAAAAAGTGAAATAAATGGGGGTAAAACCTCTTATTGCTACTTCATTTGCATTTCATTCAAAACTTGTCTAGAAACCCTGTTTTTACTTCATATTTTGGATGTTGATTGCAAGAAGCACAGGTGACCATTCAACAAATGGTCCCCATCAAGACGGTAAGCTTGTCATCATATTCTTTTTCAATGGATTGAAATTCATTTATTTTGGTTAAAAGGTAGTTTTGGATGAGTTTTTTGGCCAGTAGGAACGCGTTGGGGCCACCACAGGTGACTAGTATTGGGACATGTGGAAATCAATGATTTCCACAGGCTCCCTATGGCTCACCTGTGGAAACCCTGCACTGCACTAAAACTTTGTCTGCGGCGGCTGAAAACCGACAAAAATATGCATGTGTTTGCCCAAAAAATAATTTCAAAAGCAACGATTGAAGATGCTAATTCCCTTTTCTGGTCTCCATGCAGGTATTTGATTGCCAAAATGTTGGAGTGGAGAGAATGGGAACATGAGGATGATGACTTCATGGACTTAAATGATCTAGGGACCATCGATTCCCTTCGACAGTGCGAATTGTTAAATGTTTTTAAAATCCAGGGCATGAGAGCCCAACTGAGGTTACTAGAATACCTGGTTCACATGTGGGATGTAGACCAGTAGGTGTTTCATGTGGGTGTCCACATTCTTCCCTTGGATATCTATTGGGTATGTGTTATATTCTTTGCACGAGTAGTAGTGTTTGAGCGCCTGCGCTGGGCGCGCAGGGGGGTAGGAGGGGGGGTGCAAGGGGGCGGAGCCCCCCGCGCGGGGGTTCGGGGGCAGCGCCCCCAAAATTTCTTTTTTTTGGGCCGACATATTTTCGCCGGTTTCGGGCAGACATATTATCGCCGGGTCGACATATTTCCGGGACGACATATTTCTGGGACCACATGATATTAGGTGGTTTTCGGCACATGGTTTTTGCCGATGGTTTTCTATTTTCGGTTAAGGAATTAGGGTTTTGGACTAATCCAGG
>JASDQU010263900.1:0-14994 GCA_032191745.1 Picea mariana | reverse complement strand
GGGGTAAAAGGAGGTTTCCCCCTCGAAGAGGCTTATTATCTGATATTATCTCTTTTTCAAGGCGTTGAGTACTTTTCTTGAGGTTTTTCTATGCTATATTGATGTTTGGTTCTTAACAACAACTTCGCCGAGGTACTGAACAGGCCCGCTGGCAGCGAAGCAATGTCAAGTATATGAAAATTTGCAAATATGATATCTCTTGACCTTAAAATGTCCTTTATTCTGATCTAGAACTTCTTGGCAGGATACAGATATCATAGTGGGTTAAATGGAAACCCTTTTGAGGCTATGGACACCTGCTGGCAGCAGTGGCTCTGTCAACAGTATTGGAGATTTTATCTTTAATATCATGACTCGCTTGTCTTAAGACTGATATCAGTTTTCATCTTTTAAGCACAAATGGAAGTTGTTTGATTAATGATGATGTTTAAACAATTTTCTGGTCGTTTTTGAGTTAGAATTATTCTAATTATTCTAATTTGGATTTGTTCTTTTGGCAGAGATAACTGCTTCTACCAGTGTGTCGCCATTGTTGGCATCCATTTTGCATTTTTATCTTTTTCTTATAAGCTGCCTACACAAAGGTTTTGAACCCTCAATACTCATCGTAATTCTTTAAACGAAACGACACTATTATATTTCGCTTTCGCACACCTGCCTTTCGTTTTCATTTTTCATGACTGCAAGCGTGAAAACCTTGAGTTGGGAGTCATGTTGATAGCGTTAAAATCATCTTTGGATTATTTCAGATCTTTTTGTTTATGTCGTCATGACTCTTTTACATCCAACTCACTACTGATCATACATTTATCAAAACACCAAGACTTTACTCACTTTTCATTTGATTTTTGTTAATGTGGTTTCATTTATAAGTTCATGATGCAATGATATTCTGGTGTCTTTGATTGAATCCTTGTTACCATGGTGATATGATATTCTGTTGTTTTTGATCAAATTCCTTGGTGCAATGGTTTCATGAGCACACATTAACATTGTGATTAAACCCATGTTGCAATGGTTGATATAATGGTTTCTTTGAATCATACAAACACTATTGTTGATTTAATATACGGACCAATTGTTGCTTATGAACACTATGGTTTTCAAGTGGTTATTTATTTCATTTGGTCAAAATCTTGTGGTTATGAATGTCATGGATTTCAATGAGTATGTGAATAATCCATTTGATAATTGGTTTACAATGTTTTGATTGTGATTTGAATGAATCTATTACCAAGATGCTGTCGGTTGTACATGCCAACATGAATGTTTTGCATGGTTTCAATCCACTCCACCACCCTCGCACACCTATGCATTAACATCTACCTTGCACCTCGTGCTACCTCTGTTTGTTTTGGGAAAACCTGCGGGAAGTTAGTCCTGTGCCTACCTTGTCAAACCCCCTCACCGTTTACCCTATTGACTATGTGCTCTCTCCTATGGATCCTGTAGTGCGCATAGAACCTAATGGCATCCAAACCCTACTGTTATTTGATAACGCTCGTGAGGATCTGGAGAATAATGGCTGGTTAGTATTCATTCAAAAATTCGAGGGTTTCAACCTCACGGTCGCTCAACAATTTTCCCTCACATTCAATGGATGCAGGGCCAAAGTTGGGGACATCCAACTAGAATTAAACGAAGAATTCCTTAGCTCAGCCACTGTTTTTCCAGCCAAGGGGTAGAGATGGTTTAAGAATTTGAAGGTGGATGAAGTGCCATGGCCGCTCCTATTTACCTCAAGGAAAATTATCAGTTGTGATAAAGGTATGCTGGTCACAACCCTTAAGTCTCGATGACATGATTTGTTGGCCATTGTCAATCAATTCATTACTTGCAAAGGTAGTTATGGTTTAGTTTTTCTTTACCATCTCCGGCTACTTATGAATTTCATAGATTTCCCTTTGAATATGCCTCACTACCTCCTACGTAGTCTGTATAAAATGACCAAACGATTTAAGAGGGAGAAGGCTGACTCCAGCCTCTTCCATCACTGTTTGATTAAAATCGTCATTGTTCATCATTTGAGGTTGAGTGGTGACTATTGAGAAATTTTCTTATTGAGGAATGGCTTTGCCACTCCTGAATGTGGTCCAATTGACAAGACTGTGGTCACCGAAACCGTTGTCAGGCCTGCTGTGCCATCTCCAACCCTCCTACCCGCTGTCAAACCCTCGACCTACCTCAACGCTGACCTACCCGACACCCTGCTTGACCCATGTTCGAAAGACAATGCTAAGACTGTTAAAGGGCCTGCACAAAAAAAGGGCAAAGGGAAGACCGATGTCAATAGCAAAGGTAAGAAGGCTGCACGTTGGGTATCTAGGTGCGCTCGTAATAAGCCCCAACAAAACACAGACCAGAAGCCTATTGTTTTGAGTGAAGATTCAGATTCTGAGATTGAGCGTTTTCTGACTGAGGAGTACCCATACTCTCATGGCCTCTGTTCTGTCGAACCCTATGACTACGTATCCAACCTCCCACCGTGCCTCAAGGATGACCCTAACTTCCCCGGGATCAAGTTTGACAGTGGAACCCCTGGTAATTCATGGCTCCAACGATACTATATAGATGTCCCTCTGTTGCAATCCCAAATTAAGTCCTTGGAGGACCAGGTGACTATGTTGTCTAAGGAAAATGATAGACTGCAAGCTAATGATAAGAGGCAAAAGACCATAGGTTCTATCATGTTAAAAAATGTTGAGGCAGCCACTGCCATTGTTAACTCGAAATTATCCTGACCGAGTCGTATCCCTACAGCCAAGGTATGTTATTTCAACATTGATTTTAGAATGATTTGGTTTGTTTTGAATTAGCGTAAGCGATTTTGTTTGCTCTGAATTAGTATAAAAGATTTGTTTGATAAATCGAATATAGTTCTATTTTGATTGAATTGATTCAAAAACGATTCTGTTTGTTTTGAATTAGAAAAAAACGATTTTGTTTTCTTTAGTAATAAAGGAGTTGTTTGATAGATCGCATACATTTCTGTTACCATTGGATTAATTTAATACGATTTTGTTTGTAAATATGACCAGCTACAGAATCGTGAGATTCTGTAGCTAGTCATAAAATTTGAATTTCTGTTGATTTTACAATTAAAACACTATCTAAAATTGTTTATTTTTGTCCATCCATAGGTACACACGAATTTCAATGGGAATTGGATCAATTATGGTAATTTTAGAACATGCTTTTGTTACACAGGTTTGGGATTAGATTGTTAGTCTTAGGCAGAAATAGGAATCTGGGAGATTGTTCCCATATTTTTTGCAAACAGTTTTTGATATTTTCCACAGGGGATGTTTCACCCTGTGGCCTTTATATAATTATTATTTTTTGTAAAGAAGCCATCACTGTTGGGAGAACAGAGACTATGGACTTATGATTATACAAACTCGAATAGAAGTGGATTTATTGTAACAGCTTTAGCTTTCAATTTATCATACTTTTGTTCAAGTTTTGTGCATTTTAATTTGTAATCAAATTATTGACTACTTTAGATATCAAGATTTGTTACAGGTTGATGCCATATGATTTAAATTCTGTCCATATTTGATGTATCTCATTTTACTTACAACAATTAATCTATTTTAATTTAATAAAAATAAGGTTTATCTTCTTTGTTAAATGAACAACTATGTACAAATCTTTGCAGAGGGATTTATCTTGATGTGATTGTTTGTAAATTATAAAATTGCTGTTGCCATATCCTTTATCTGTTCTGTCGTTAGCAATTCTGAAACGTTGTTGCTTCGTGTTTACACGAAGTATTGGAGGATCTGATGTGGGTTTACCTCATCAAACAATGAACGCAGATGATTATGCACAGGACAAATAGGAGGCGATAATTTCAGGTTAGTCTGTTATTTTATTTTAATAGTTTAATGAATATAAGGATTCACTGCAGTTTAGACAGATATATAATATAGATTGTTGTTTTTATTACTAAATTACATTGCTATCATTTCATTTCTTAGCACATATTACTATTCTTATTGCTTAGTTAGATAGCTGTCAATTTACTTCCTGTTTATAAAAGTTATAAAAAATCAAAAAAGATATTGAACAATAGCTTTGCTGTCAATTCATACATGATTTCGCAGGTTTTTGATTAAAAATTTGCAATTTATAAATACTGTACATATCATAGAAATATAAATATATCTAGGCATTGTATATTTAATAAATAAAATTATTTTTCTATTAGTTAGCAAACTGTGAATATATATTAGGCCTGTATATAATTTGCAGCAGTTGTTTTTCACTTAGATTAGTTTCATTAGCTTAGTTTTTCTTTCATTCTCCTAGGACTTAAATCGGCTAATGGAGCCGCTAAACCCGTCGGAGTGGATTAATCCAAATGGCTTGGATTATTTAGACAACCCCCGACCGGATCCACCCCTCCAGTTGACGAGCGATCAATTTCGCCTGTCAACAGGATGGTACCTCATGGACAAACTGCTGCCCATTGTTCTCGATCTACAAGGAGATATTCAATTTTAAGCTTCCAAAGCTCATAATTCCGGCCATTGAATTTTTCGATCTCTATCCTCGAGCTACTCACCATTCTTTAAGTAAAATCTATAAAGATTTATGACTTATGACTCTTACAATACGTAGGGTTTATCTTAGATCCAATGTTGTTAAACCAAGCTCTGCTACCACATATTCGGAAATGGGGAAAACTTCCACACTAAACCTAGCAGAAGAGAGGAAGAAATATTTAATCAACAAAGTAAATGACAAAACAAGCACATAGTACGCAAAGGTTTTACTTTGGAAACCCAACCATGAAAACCAACATTCTTTGAGCATTTTTCTCCCTTGTTGTCTTATTCCTTCAAAGTAAAAGGTTACATGCCTAACCTTGGTCTACACCTAATACACAATCGACATCATAACTACACAAGAAAAACCATGTATCCAATTCGACTTACATCTAGGTGACCAACAACCTCTAAAAATGTTTTCTCTAAATATTAGCTTTTATTGCATTACAACACACCTTATTTATAAGTTTTACAGTAGGTAAAAACCTAAAGAAAGGCACCGAAAAATAGTTACAGATCTTCGCAGATCATTGGCTACAAATCCCACAAATCTTGGGATTCTGTTACAGTCGACTCTAAGTTAGTTTACTAGTCAACCTCCATTCAGTCTTCGATCGGTTTCCATGTGCCTTCCTATCAGCCTCTTGTCGGTTGACCTCTTCGAATTGCTATCAATTGCTTCGAATTTGAATTTACCCAGTCGATACACCTTGACCTTCGACTAGTTGTTTATTTCTTCGACTTCAACTTTACATGGTCGATTCACCTCAAACTTCGAATTTCATAGCAAAAAATATAACAACCCAACAAAGATTATACCATGAAAATTTACAAAGAGAAGATCATCAAAAGGTAGGATATCGAAGGAATAAACAATCAATTCATAAATCAAGACATCAATCATACAAAAGAGTAAAAAGGGGTCCCCAAATTTGAAAAAATTTAGGGGGGATTTCGAGGCCTCAAGAAATGGCAACACACTAGGTGAAGCCAATAATTCTTTGTCTTTAAAATTCAGCTAAGAACAATTTTTTTTTCTTTAAATTCCAAATGGTATCTCTTCAATGGCATGGGTATATGATATGATTATTTAATGTAGATTCTCAAACATCCAATATTAAAGTTATAACAATCCAATAACTTACTAAAGAACATAATTTTATGAGGTTCTTTCCTTATAGCACATTCTAAAGATTTAGGCTAAAATCATAATCACAAAGTTTCTCAAGATATGGTTAATGATTTCTATAGATAGATTGTTTCCTAACCAAGCAATGTTGCTCCATTTCTGATGAGCATCCATAGCCCTGGTGGAGTCACCTAGGTATTACACACCTCGCTTTGTTACACCCATAGCCCTAGTGGAGATATCTGCATGTCCCCATTAAAAATTGAATTCCCTTCCCAATTCTTTACCATTGCATTTTTTGTTTTTATTTTTTAATATGTCAATGGTGGATGGGGGAACTTTAGTAAACCATTATAACCAAATGGGGATAATACCTATTTATTTTGGAGGGACTATCCATGCCTGAGTGATAAGAGTATCCCTTTTAAAATTTAAAATTTAGATGCATGATCAATTAAATTACATAATGGAAAGATTATATAGTTTCAGTGGTCATACTTCTTCAATAGGTCACTAGATTAATAATGGCTATAATTTCACAAACTTTGAGAATTAACATATTGGAAACTTGTTAGTTCTAAAAACATTTTAGATGTTTAGGCAATTATAACAATGTATGATCAAATCTTTAGTATCATGGATGAAGAGTAAAATGAAATTCTTAAGCTTTACTAGAATGCCATTGAAATCCCTAAGGTTCAAACATAAATGAATATTAGCAATAAAAAATGATCAGAGACAGAAGGGTCAACTTTTCAAGGTTATGAATGAAACAAATTTTTTTTTTTTAAACTACTTGTAATCATCATGAAAAGAAGATAATCACGAAAAAATATCAAAGCAATCCCTATAAAGAGAAACACAACTACTGAAAGTAAAAGAAGACCACTATATAGAAGCTAGTTGCCTTAAGGGAAACTATCTGAAATACCATTTCAAAATATTTCCATTGACAAGGAGACTTTCTAGTTCTCCCTCTAAGGTTTGCAATTTGTAAGTGCCAAGACCATTTTTTGTTTGTGACATGAAATGGTTGGAGTCAAAACTATTGAAATTTTGTATGTTTTCCTTTGGGTCCATTTTGCTTATTCCATTTTAAAACTATATCTCCAATTCAAAAAACTTTATCACCTTAACAATGCTTGTCAAAATATCATTTAACAATCTACTGGTGGGCAATGAGTTTATGTCTGGATTTCTCTCTTTTCTCTTCTAGTTTCAACAATGTATCAATGTGATTTTGAAAGGCTGATGAATTTCATCATCTAGAGGATTAAGAAAGTTGTAAGGAAGCTAAAAATATATTTAGAGGGATAATAACTTCCTTTCCATAGACTAGAAAGAATGGGGAGGTACCTAAGGCAACCTTGGGTGTTACTTTATTTTCCCACAAGGCATTTGAGGACGTCATGCCAATTTCAATGGTGATTAACTATAATTTTTTGGAGAGTTCAAATAAAGTTTTTAGTTGTGGATCTAGATACACTATTTCCCCAAGGGTAGTACTTAGTGATGTATTGTAAAATGATGCCCTTTTCTAAAGAAAAATCAATAAGTTTTAGTGAAGAGAAATATGTAGCACTATAGAAAACCAACACAAATACCAAACTTGGTTATTATATGTTGTTCTAGTTATTGAATTACAACATTTTCGTTTATTTGAGTAAGTGGTATAGCTTCAACGAGCTTGTTGAATCAATCTAGGGAAGTAAGCATACTTATGTTGCTTAGAGAAATCGGGGTTGATTTCTCTAATGATGTCCAATCCTCATTGTTGAAAAGGTTATTCTATGGTCACTACCTATAAAGGTATAATGCATTTCTTTTCTTTCCCAATGCACAATTTATAAGTCTTACATTTTATAACATGTAAGTGTGCATCCTTGAATAATGCACGACGATAATAACCATCTCTGAGAATCTTATGAGAAATAATGTTTCCTGAGAAATGCCCACCAACTGAACCATCATGCATATCGTTTAATACTTTTTCAAAACCATCCTTTTCCAAACATTTTCTTTTTACTCCATCTTAATTTTCATGAAAAGGATATCATTTTAATGAGATAGTATTTTGAAGATTTGAGTCTCAAAGCACTTTTCTTCCTTGAATCCAAATAACTGGGACATGATCCACTTGGTAAATAATTTTCTAGACCACCATACTAAGAGTTAGTGTAACAAGAATGTATAAAACGTCATTAACATACATGGGAATCTCATTTTCCCATCCTACAATCCCATATACATATGCATGGAGAAAAGAGCCAGGGATACATCATAACTACTACTGATATAGGTACATAGGAATTGATGGCCCCACCCATAGGGGAGGATGATGGAAACAAATTGAGAATCCCTATTGAAAAAGAAAGGGGCTCCAAAGATATGAAATGAGCTAATTGAATGCAATTTTAAACTGAGAGATTTAATAATGGTGGAACCAATCCAATCAAATCTCAAGAATCGAATCTCAGGTTGGATAATGGATTTATGTACGAATATTAATGGTGTGAGGATGAGTTAAATTTGAGCACATGAGATTCTACCAAGTTCGAGAGAAGTGAGGAATCTGTTAGCTTGGTCTGAGGTAACCCATCAAGTAGGTGTTGGGCCCCAACAACTCCCCCTAAATTTTTACAAAATTTAAAGGGCCCCCATTAGAATATTGATAATTATAATGAGCTACAGAATCAACCTTTTCAAATAGTTCCATACCTTGGCTTGCTTTGAGACAAACTTAAGACATTCACTATAGTATGAGACATTCATTACAAGAGTATATGTCAAAATTTAGAAACGAGCATACAAATCTCAATTTAAACAAAAACGTTATTTTTTATCAACTGTTTACTTTCATTTAAATTATGATTGTGTTCTTTCTTTTGCTCAGTAGCAAGTTTGACTATTTTGAATAATGTCTTCAATACTTCATCAAATAATATATTGGTTGGTTTCTCATTTTCATAAAATCATTTGGTGATATTAATTAATTAAATTCTTTTTTCATTTTGCATCTCATTTCAAAATAATAATAATAATAATAATAATAAAAGAATTATCTATCATTTGTTTGATTTTGTAAAAAACCAAAATTAATATTTTTCTCTTCTCCATTAACTTGAAGCTTCTAGAATTTTAAGATCATATTTGAAAGGAAAATATAAACAATGTTGGTTTAGAACTTATAGTTAGTTTAAATTCATTTTTTGATTTTATTGTTTTTGATTTTATTTTATTCACAATTTTTAGATTTCTTTTTGTTTCACAGGTTTCTATTATCAGTTATTTGGTACGGATATGATCATGGTTTGATTTTATTATCTAAATATGTTCAAGATGATTGATCCAAAAATAATATTGGATTGCTGCAGATAATTTTATGAACAACAACAGATAAAATTTGGAAAGACGTCAAGAATAGACAGACGATTTTGCAAGACTGATTGCAGCCAAACCGTGAGGAATTTTAAGAAAGGGTTGAAAACCTATTTCCCAAATGGACCCATTTACCTTCTGCGTAGAAATTTTCCCAAACAAATGCATGAATTGAGAGATATTTGGGTCTCTTTACGAGGAAAATTTCAGGTGGAGAAAATTATTAGTGACGCCCAAACTGTTCATTCATTGTATAAATATATGAGAAAATTCAGAGCCAGATCCAAGAAATTGAGAGAAGGATTTTTATCCTTTCTCTTTGGTATATTATTTCTTTTATAAACTTTTTTCTTTTCAAATGGAGTAACTGATGGTTGGAATCTTTGGGAGAATGGACGAGTATTTTCAAAGACGAATATGGAATTCCAGGTTGCTTAATGGCTTTTGTCCTGTGAGTAAAGTGGTTTTATTTTCATTATAATATCTTCATATTCTTTGAATAATTGATTATGCATTGATTTAAATTAACTTTAGTCTTTTTCATCAATACATGGTTAATTGCTATCATTTATATATTATTTTTTTCAATCTTTAAGAATCTATTATCCCAAAAAATTCTTCCAGGACTACAGTATGGGCATGTGATTTTGAGAAAGAATATGGGAAAGCAATTCATCTTTGGTTTTAGACCTATGTGATGCTTATTCAATTTCATTCTTTCATTACTGTTGTGTTATGAGAATGTTATTATGGTTGATTTTAGCTTTAACTTGTCATCATATGGTGTTTTCATACTGTTAAATGTTATATGCTATCCATAATTTCTTATTCCATTTTTTTTATGTGTGATTGATCTATCATTTGATTATTTTTGAATTTATTCTTAATGTTAAATGTTGGATAATATCAATATTCAGATCTGAGTTTTCTCTCATTCTTAAATATTGATCATCCTAAGATCACATGATTTTTAATCAGATGTCTTTCTGTTCTTATTAATTTACTCCAATATCAAATACTTCTTTGAATGTATTCTAGAAGTGCTAGTATTGTTCTGTTATAGGTTTCCCTTAACAACAGTATAGACAGGAGCTCATACAACACATGAAGATAAACTCAGTTGTCTGAGTAGTTAGAGGTTAGTAGATGCATTCTTTTCTTTTATTTAGAGTTGTTTATGAATGAAGCGATGATTACATTAATTAGCTTTGACTGTTTTTGTGTCACTGTTTGAATCGTATTCATTTAGTATTTATTTGTTTAATATCTTTAAAAAAAAACCCAAAAAGAAATGTTGTTCATATTTGATTCAGAAACTTTATCAAACAATCATTTTCGCAAGATTTCATGCAAACCTTGTAAACTGTATATAAACAATTCATAATCATTTGTATATTCACATTCTTAGATAAATATTTGTAATTATTGTGTCGATTGTTAGAATCTTTTCTTTAGTTAGTTTATTTCATTTTACTATTTTTAGGACCCTAGTTGGATAACAGAGCCATTAAACCCGTCAGGATAGGTCATACCAAACGACTTGGGTTAATTAGACAACCCCAGATCGGGTCTATCCTTCCAGTTGACGGCATGTCAAATTTGTTCATTAACAAATGGCGCTAGAAGGAGGGTCGAGGTAATTTTAATGATTACATGTTTTACCCCTTAGTCTGTCATAATTCTAGATTTATAAATTCTTCTTTTGTGTCACCTTGAAATGCACTAGAAGACAGACCAGACTGATAAGCTGGCCTTGTAGGAGTGTTTGTTTCAAATTTATTTAATTTCCCATGGCTCCCCAAATCACTGTGTTGGAACATGCTTTCCATTTCTCATTACCTGATATTCCCAACGAGACAGTCTCTCACTTTTCCAAACTCACCTTTGATGGTGAGGGGGAGTAGTTTTGGTGTAAATGCATCAAACATGACATTTCTGATTTAAAGGTTTTATGCAGATTGTTTGCTTTCACTTTCAGGGGTCGGATTAAACATTGGTTTGAGTCTTTTCCAGCATATCACATTATTGATTGGTTTCAGTTTGTAAATGAATTTTTAGATGATTTTGAAAAATATAATTACAATCAATTGTGTGAAGAATTTCAGACTTTACTAATCAATGATAATTCATCTCCAGAAGGCTTTTCAACAAGAATCCATCATGTTCTCTGTAAATTTAATCTTGATGACATGTCATTTGTACTAAATCTCCTCTATGATGCTTGTGTGCCTTTCATCTAGTCACATTCAATCGTGAATGATGAATTGGTTGCAAATCTTATCACTCAATTGCGAGAATAATTTTGTTCGCAGGATGAGAGGAATCCATCCAAAAATTTTGAACAAGCAAGGGAGGTAGAATCTATTGAAAATGTTCTCACTGACAATCAAATTGTTTTTTCCTCTGAACCATTGCATCTTCAATCCTCAACTATTGTGGAAGGAGATTTTATTGTGGGTCTAGCTATATGTCCATCTTTTTCTAACTCTTGCTCTATTCAATACTTAGATTCAGTTATTTAAGAACACTTAGGTGATGAAAATGATCTTAAGCATTCTAACATTCAAATGAAACAAATTAGAGATGTAGAACTATAATTGGAAGAATAAACATTAAGCCTTCATCCACAAATCATACCTTATCCACATGAAATATTAGATGTTTGTCATGAAAATTTTGAATTGTCTATGAAAATTTTGAACAAGCAAGGGAGGTAGAATCTATTGAAAATGTTCTCACTGACAATCAAATTGTTTTTTCCTCTGAACCATTGCATCTTCAATCCTCAACTATTGTGGAAGGAGATTTTATTGTGGGTCTAGCTATATGTCCATCTTTTTCTAACTCTTGCTCTATTCAATACTTAGATTCAGTTATTTAAGAACACTTAGGTGATGAAAATGATCTTAAGCATTCTAACATTCAAATGAAACAAATTAGAGATGTAGAACTATAATTGGAAGAATAAACATTAAACCTTCATCCACAAATCATACCTTATCCACATGAAATATTAGATGTTTGTCATGAAAATTTTGAATTGTCTATCATACAGGAGATAAATTTAGATGATTGTATTATGTTGAAGGATTTATCACCAAAAGAGAGTGAAAATATTAGGGCAAGTGAAGATGAATGTCTAGAGAATACCATTGTTAATTATCATAGCTCAAGAGAATATTTTCATGTGCTCATTTCTAATTCATTTTACTCTTTATATCCTGATGTCTTCTTAGATTCTGGTATGCATGGTATTTTACCCACAGTATCGTACTCTTTTCCATCACAATCTAATCTTTTCGATATGTCAATATTTGGTGAAATTAATTTCAAACATAACATTTATGAAGTTGGATTTGACGCTCTTTCACTTTCATCAATCGCATGGGAAAAATATATGTCGCAAGATGATTCTACACAATTTATTTTTGAAAAAGAAAATGCATTAATTATGGAGATCGAAGATTCCATACTTCATATTCATTCATTGATTAGATTAAACTCTCATGATTCTACTGCACATTTGGAACCAATTCATCTCATGAAAAGGAATGCTCAAACCAACAATTTGATTTCTATAATGAATCCTCGTACGATGTGTTTATCAACTGTAGATCTAACTCATCAAAGTGATAATTTGGATTCTAAGTTTCATGATAGGATTGAAGATTGGCTTCATAATTCATATCTAAAAAATCTTCAGAGTAATGGTAAAGTCATGCTTACTTTGTTTCTTATTGAAAATCTAGGGGGTAAGCATGACGTTTTTTTTGCATATCCTCCATGCGAAGAAATTCGTGAACATGTAGAGAATTGTCAAGAGAATGGGGAATTTCCATCTTGGTCAATGGTTATGTCAGGTCCCCATAATTTTGGCAAGTTTTCTAAATCTAGTTACATTCTTCTATGCTTTTATGATCCGTATCATGATAGAATTGCATATTGGCTGGAGGGTTCATATATTAAAATTTTTGGATAGAATGGTAAAGATATACTTACTTTGTTTCTGAATGAAGAAAATAAAGGTAAAGGCAAGTATGATGTATTTAATTTTATTTCTAAAACACTTAAATCCATCTTACTAATTGAAAATTTCTTTGTCTTTGCAGGATTGTAGTTACTCCAATGGCTACATTGGAAGCATGACTTCACTTAGTATTTTGATTTGTTTAGTAGTTAGATTAGGTTTAAAAGTAGGTTTCATTTAGTTTTATTTCTCAATGTTTATTTTTGTAATAATGTAGTTATGAACACAAGTGGGTACATCTAGAAAACCATAATATGAATGTTGTCAGGGAAGTCCACTTTAATCCTTTTCTCTTTTCTTTTTCGTTGAATATTTCTTTTCAAAAATGCATTATCATCATAGAAATTTTAAAATAGAAAGTAAAGAGATAAGTAAATTTGAACTATCAATTCACCCCAATTCAACCCTAACTCAAGATGCCACGAGTAGGATTGCACTCATCTTAATAAGGATTTTTTTATTTTCTTTTAGTCTCTTTTATTTTTAATAATAATGCTTAGTCAAAGTAACATCTCATGCATCACTATCTTAAGAAAAGAACTTTCTCGCACATGATATTTTATATGATTTAGTTCTTCCTTTATTTTATAGTGAGATGCTAGTGGATCCAAAAGCTCAAGTTTATCTTTGGCCAAAATTGTTTCCTGAAAAGTTTTCTTTTGCTGTATTGATTTTGTGTACTTCTGATTTTGAATCCCATTAATAAAATTTGATTTGGTTTTGTGTGTGTGTGTGTGTGTGTTTTTTCTTTGAATGAGTTTTCTTCTTATCTGTCTTTTTGAATCAATATATTTATGATCAAAAAGCTATTGTCGAAGGGAGCATTTATTTTAATACTTGTGTTTTTCAAGCAAATTGAAATAGTTCAAAGAGGTCCTACTATTAAGATATAGCTCAGACAATTGATTCTTAAGTCAATTGTCACTTTGATTTTGTCCTCAAATTGTCTTTGCCAGAGTATTACACCAGAGATATGGTTTAAATATTTGAGAATTACGATGCTCTTTAAACTTTTTACGCCATCCATATTCTCAAGGAATCACTTTTAAGTGCTTCCCCATTCTCTAGATGATGTCTTAAATGAAATCTAAAATCTCTAAACCATGATAAAACTTCCATTTTTGAAAGCAAATAAATAACATGATCAACTATTCACCTGTATTGCAATTAACCTCTAGTATCACCACGCTCTCTTTGTCATCAATAAATCTATAATTGTATTACTATTTAAATGTGGCATAAGAGGGTTGAAAGCACTTATGTGTGGGAAGTGTGTGTAAACTCGTCGGGGTACTGAACAAGCTCGTTGGCAACGGTTAAATGCACACATGATACCAAGATAACTTTGTCGGGGTACTGAACAGGCCTGCTGGCAGCGGAGCAATGTCGGGTCGAGAGGTAGTAGGTATATGTTTTTAAATTAACTTTTATGGAAGTATACATCATGTGGATACAACTATTGGATGAGATTAAAGCATTTGAGTGGGTTAAATGACATCCCTGCCAAGGCTATGAATGCCTGCTGACAGTAGTGGCTGCAATGTCCCCACTTTGGGACATCATCATAGGGCAGAGATTTATGATGACCAGAGTAGCCAGATGGATGCTAGAGCGAGTATAGGGGTATTTGAGAGGCATTGTGGGGTCCAGCTTGCATTGATGATCATATTCCATCATTATGAGCCATTCCACATAGGTTGGCTTTGGTTTCGTTGCATTCTGACGATTTCCATGATTTTGACTATTTTGAGTTATAAGTCAATGGAATTCACTGAAGAGGTCATTTTGGGCACATTACTTGGAGGAACCTCTCAGTGTAATAGCTCATTGGAATCGAGAGGAGAAACACTACAGGATGGGATGGCTAGAAGTGACTTTCAGTGGCCAGGGAAGCCACAAGGAGAGAT